>JBBPBX010019931.1:28276-43935 GCA_038048925.1 Garcialebias charrua | reverse complement strand
ACGCCATTTTCTCCAAGCGCGCCAAAAGATTCACATGGCGGCAGCCATGACAGTTACGACAGCGTCGTCCAAAACGTCACCGTCCCGTTGAAGACGCCCAAGTACTCCGGTAGGTCCAGCTGGGAGGCCTTCCATGCACAGTTTGAGCTGCTGGCTCATGCAGGGAGGTGGACAGCAGAGCATAAAGCCCTGCAGCTGGCTCTCTGTCTACAAGATGATGCACTGGACTGCTTGTTATTGTTAAGCTCAGAGGACAGAAAAGACTATGATGCACTAGTTGGAGCTTTAAAGAGGCGGTTTGGACAATGTGTGCAACCAGACATTTTTAAAAATAAACTCTGCAACAGGAGCAGGTTGCCGGGTGAACCCCTGCGTGCTTTGGCTAATGACATTGAGAGCCTCACACGCAGAGCCTATTCACACATGCAGTCAGGGGTTCAGAATGAACTAGCAAAAGATCAGTTCATCAGAGCCCTGGCACCACCGGAGCTGCGTGTGCAGGTTCAGCTGATGCACCCCCGATCCCTGCAAGACGCATTGGACTTAGCAGTGGAGAGAGAGTGTTTGCTGGGAGTAGCAGCGGGAAACGACCTGAGAGGACAACCACCGGCATGCAGATCTGCGGAGGGGGCAGAGCTGAACCAGGAGAAACCTGCTTGGGTCTCGGAGCTGACAGAAATGATCCGAGCAGTGGCGCTACAGTCGACGCGGGACTCCTCCGCACCCCCAGCCGTTTGTTGGGGCTGTGGCCAACCGGGACACCTCCTGAGGCAGTGTCCTAAAACAGTCAAGATGCAGGGAAACGACACGGGGTCTGCGGGAGGGAGGAATCGCAGATCCCTACTGTAACCTCCACACCTTCATCGCCAGCGGGCAGGGCCCAAAAGCTCAAACAGGGGGCCCTAGCCCAGAATTCCTTTGAAACTGACTCAGCCCCAGACCAAGCAACCAGGGTTGTGGTGGTTGGACGCACATGTGTTGGGGACTTTTGTTATGTCCCAGTCTCTGTGGAAGGGATCCCATGCACGGCCCTGATTGACACTGGTTCCACGGTAACACTAGTGAGGCCTGATGTGGTACCAGACTGGACTCGGATCCAACCCACCACAGTGCAGCTGCGCACAGTCACAGGGGACATGGCACCTATGAAGGGGAGGGGGACAATGACTGTTAATGTGGGTGGCCGATCTATCACCCACCCTGTGTGGGTAGCAGATGTGCAGGACATGTGCATATTGGGGCTGGACTTTTTAAGGGCTGCGGGGTGCCAGTTGGATTTAGGTGTGGGGACATGGAGTTTTAAGGAGGGCCCTCTCATTCCACTGTTACCCACAGCTCCTGATCACGCTCTTATGGGTCCTGTGGCCTGCTACACGGAACCTCAGGTCGCAGCTGTCAAGCACACCTCCCCTCAGCCCAGCCAGATTGCTGCCACCATGGCACCTGCGAGTCCTATGACCCCGGTGTGGGTGCCCCAGAAGAACCAAGACTATGTGTGGACTGAACAGTGCCAGGGAGCGTCTGGCCGTCTGCGGCAAACTCTGACTGAGCCCCCAGTCCTCGCTCCTGCAGACCCCTCCCTCCCTTTCATCCTCGACATGGATGCTAATGGCGTGGGGGCCCGATCCCAGCAGAGTGACTCGGTAATCTGCAGAGGGCTGCAGGTGGTCGGCACAGACAGCTGGAGGCACCAACAGGAACAGGACCCCGATATCCAGCCTATGTTGCAGTGGGTGGAGAGACAACTGAAGCCACCGTGGGAGGAGGTTTCTGGGCTCTCGCGGGCAACTAAAAGGTTGTGGTCCAAGTTTGAGGCTCTGCGTCTGGAAGACGGGGTGCTACAGAGGTCATGGAAGGACCCCTCCACGGGTGAGGAGCGGTGGCAGACTGTAGTCCCAAAAGGCCTGAAAGACGTAGTCCTGCAGGGCGTGCATGGAGCGTCTGGGTCTGGACATTTTGGCGTTACAAAGACTCTACGCCGCCTCCGACAGGGGTTTTACTGGGGCCAGTGCAGGAGGGATGTGGAGGACTTCTGCCGCCGTTGTGACTTCTGTACAGCACGGAAGGGGCCGACAGGTCGGTCTCACGCCCGCCTACAACAGTTTGTTTTAGGAGCCCCGATGGAGCGAGTGGCCGTGGACATCATGGGCCCCCTACCACGCTCAGACAGGTTAGAGACAGCCCATGCAATTGCCCTGAGGCAACAGGAGCAAGCGGGCATGCGCCAGAAACTGAACTATGGTGTAAGAGCGATGGGCCGACACTTTACTCCAGGGGAGCTGGTCTGGGTGTACAACCCTCGTAGGAAGAAGGGACGGTGCCCGAGACTGGACAGTCAGTGGGTGGGTCCCTGCAGAGTGTTGGAGCGCCTGGGGGAGGTGGTCTACAGAGTGCAGATGCCCCAGAACAGGAGAAGAGTAGCTCTGCACAGGGACAGGTTGGCCCCCTATCAAGGCAGGTCTGCACCTCAGTCCCCAGAAGGCCAATGGTCAGGGTCTCTGGTGCGTCCGCCAACCTCCCCAGAAGCCTTATCACCGACATCGAATGATGCCCCGGCCCCAGAGCCTGTAGCGCCGCTGGGAGCTCGCCCGCAGCGGACGAGGAGGGCTCCAAGACGGTTTGATGACTTTGTTTGTCCCCTCGTGGGCGAGGGACTCAGTAGTGGGGGGGTAGTGTAACGACCCTGTGTTTGGTTCTGCTTTGGGTCCAAGTATTTCTGTGTATTTGTCCAGTTGTACTGTGTTCTGTTGAGCTGTTGTGATTCTGTTGTCCCCCGCCCTCATGTGTTGGATTGGTCGTGGGGGCAGGAGAGGGGTAGGAGCAGGGAGGAGGGACCGGAAAAAGAGAGATGAAGAGCCCGGGAGTGTGTTGTTAGCAGGCAGCTAGCAGTGTGTTCGCTCGCGTGTGTACCGCGTTTTCTTTTGAGGCGTGAGCTGTAGCCTCAGTGATAGCAGCTCGTCCCTGTTTCTGAATAAACCCCGTTTGGCTGGACTCCGTCTGCAGTGTTGGCGTCATTACAATATTTCATATGCATTTTAGCTTATATTACTACCTTGAAATACTTATTCATACAAACTCATCCTGCTCGCACCATTATAATTCTACCATGTGGTTGTTGTTTACTATTTTCTTTTTAGGACCTTGAAAATATTATAATTACTTTTTCACTTTTTAGTACTTTTTTTTTGTACTCATTGCATGCTTTAGTATTTGTTTGTTTATTATTTGTTTATTTTTAGCGAGTCAAATAAGTTCTTCTCATTCTGAGCATTTCATTGTACAGTACTGTTACCTTGTGTTAACCTGCATATGACAAATAAACACAACTTGAACTTGAACTATTAAACACTGTACAAAATCAGTTTGGCCGCATCCAGATATACACCGAGCACTACTGTTTGCTAACACTTAACATGATAAAAATGCTCAAAACCACACACAAATGGATGCAGGGATGTATTATGTAGATATATGTAGATGGGTATATAAATGAATATAAATATATATGTATGTACACTGTATATATATTTGTAGGTATGGGTATGTTTATATATAGAAATCTAATGCAAGGTCATGAATATTATCAGTCTTTATGCTTGTATGTTTCGTTGCTGTGTTCTGTCATGTGCTTTGCAGGATTGTGGACGGAGGTTTGGTGTGTTTGCCTTGTGCTCTTTTTGTGGATAATTGTTGTTTTGTTGTCTCACTTTCTCTTTTCTTTCTTTCTCTCTATAAAAAAAATACATATTGGAGTGAGAGGATGGCTATAAGGTGTGAAGGGAGGCCATCTATAAATGAAAAAAAAAAACATGATAAAAATGGCTACAAGTCGTAGGATTACCTTACTTACTACATTGTTTGACGTTGTACAACTGTAAACTAATGCCGGTTACCCACTGGACCCGTGTCGGGCGGCGGAAGCGGCCGGTTTACATGCAAAGTCTATGTGGAGACGCGTCGAGGTGCGGCGTATCGTGAAGCGGCGCGCTTTGAGTGTTTGAAGCGGCGCGGCGGCAACACAGCAGTTCCTTTCCGCGCACGCGTGCGTCCGAAGCAACCTACGCGTTGAGCAGCATTGGATCGAAAAGTTGATATTTTGCGGCTCGACGTTGCTCGACGCATCGCAACAACCAATCGGGAGAGCCTCTGCTATGTGATTACACAACGACAACGGGAATTTTTTGGGACTTTTTAAACTTACCCCATCGAGCCTCCATGAATTGGAACCAGACTCCGGTAAGAAACTTGGAATTTTTACAGTTGCTGCTGTCCACTCCAGCGTACGATCACCCCAAACATAAAAAAACGTTTTAATCTCAACAAAGACTGTCGGAGCTGCAGTTCGGCTCGTAGAAAACCCATTCCAGTAGGAACGGGGGTCACGTGCTGCTGATTTTATCTGCCAGCAGCATGAAAACACAACAACTGACCCGGAAAACGAGCTAGACTCCCTCCTCTGCCTCCCCCCAGTGTGCGTCATCAGACGCGTCTCAGTGTCTCCTAGTGTGACCGTGACAAGCGGCCAAAAGGGGGCGGCAGGAGCGTTCTGACAATTTAGGTGGGTACCCGGCATTATGTGATGAATCCACAACACCAAATGTTATTCCTCGGTATGCAATGAAATATGCAGTATAAAGATTGGAAAATGGTGGAAGCCAAGGACGTTGCTTGTAGCTATTAGCTTCTTCGCATGTCAGCGCCGAAACTCCAGAAGACGCTGACTGGCTGGAATAAAAGTTTGCCTGTGATTTCATCGGTTGAATTTTTTTTACCTCTTTGTAAACTTCCGTTGTCACTACACAAATCACATGACACAGGTCTGTTTTGACCGGAAGGGGGTTCCTTCCTCCAGTCTGCACGCATTTCATGCGCTGCATACAAACAGATTGTAGAGACCGCTGTGCTTGGGCTGACAGTTTATTATAAATAAATTAATAAATAATGTCTATGCATTGTCATCATTGTATGTTCCCATATAATGGCGAAATTGGCTCTCATTATCTGCCCACTGCTCCACCTGGTGGTAGATGTGTTTAATGAAGAGAGTTATTTAACTTTAGTCAGCTTCCTGAGTGTTTTTAGTTAGCCACACTTATCTGTTCCTAATTAGCAATCAGCCCATACATTTCCACTTTCCACTCCCTTAGTTTGCTACAGCGCCGGCCCAAGGCCCAAGCGAACGGCCGCTTGGGGCCCCAGGGTCACAAGGGGCCCCCAAAGAGGAGCTGAGTTTTGTGGTTTGTTATTTTTTTAAATTATATGATTCTATTACACACAACTTCATCATAAAGTTCAGATTTTTATTTTCATAATGATATATATATAACATATATATCATATATTTGTGTGTACAGTATGTATATTTAAATATGTAGAAATCGCTCTAGAAAGGAAAAGAAAGAAATGACAGGTCGTCTTGGGGGCACCCCCCTAGTAGGGCCCTGGTAGATCACGTTTCACAGGTAATATGAGCTCCTTGCCATGCGCAAATACGTATCTAAGCTAATTAAGCACCTGACACCTACTATAACTAACGCTGGCTAGATAATGTCGCAAAAAAGGGCATATATCATTCAGGGGCTGAAAAAAGGAAGAGGGAAAAAAAGAAGAAAAAAAACGGCAAGATAAATGTATGTTTGTACAAAGTACGTCTCTTTTATCAAAAAATATTTGTGCAGCTGCTAATGGATAAATAGCTAGCAACCTTGAACAGTCTGGACTACCGTGTTTGTACTTGTTAATAACTGAGTTTTAATTTTATGTGAGTTGATTCTAGTCGGTGGCCCTATATAGGCCTATTTTTATTTTTTATTTTTTTGGGCTCAAAACAGTGCAAGTTTTGAAAACAAATTTTAGGAGTAGGTCTACTGATTTTATTATTGATTTTTGTTGTTTTATCACTGATTTTACTTGATTTTATCACTTGTTTTATTTGATCATTGATTTTAGTTGCACTTTGTAGCACTTTGAGATTTTTGTTAATGAAAAGTGCTTTATAAATTAAATTTATTATTATTATTATTACTTTAATACAGGGCATAGGTATGTGGAATGGTTTGGATGATAATGTCAAAAGGGCTACATCTGTGTTTATATTTAAGAAAATGATTAAGAGTGAACTTTTGGAAAAAATATATAAACGGTGAAAATTATAAGTACCAAATATTTGTGAATTGTAATAAGTTACATAATTGGTTCATGGACAATTATTGTTTATAATTGATTGTTTGAATTGATTTTGTTTAAAAAGGGGCAGATACAAGATTTTCTTCTTCTGCTTCCTTTCATTTACATTTTTTTCTTCTTGATATGATTTTGTAAATATATTTTTTGTGTTTTAAATTTGAAATGAACAAATAAATAAATAAAATAAAAATAAACAGCGTTTTTGCTAACGCTTGCTAGAAATAATTAAAACTTCACAATACATAACATTTGCTAGCAAAATGTTTTACATCAGGCTATATCGATATATCAATAACAGCATCTATGCTTGAGTTGGCAATATGTTGTGGACTGTTGAGCATGATAATTTATGTGACTAAAATAAACAATTTTTACACAAACTTCATCCATCCATCCATCCATCTTCTTCCGCTTATCCGGGGTCGGGTCGCGGGGGTAGCAGCCTAAGTAGGGAGGCCCAGACTTCCCTCTCCCCAGCCACTTGGAGCAGCTCCTCCGGGGGAATCCCAAGGCGTTCCCAGGCCAGCCGAGAAACATAGTCCCTCCAGCGTGTCCTGGGTCTTCCTCTGGGTCTCCTCCCGGTGGGACATGCCCGGAACACCTCACCAGGGAGGCGTCCAGGAGGCATCCTAACCAGATGCCCGAGCCACCTCAACTGGCTCCTCTCGATGTGGAGAAGCAGCGGCTCTACTCCGAGTCCCTCCCGGATGACTGAGCTTCTCACCCTATCTCTAAGGGAGAGTCCAGCCACCCTGCGGAGAAAACTCATTTCAGCCGCTTGTATCCGAGATCTTGTTCTTTCGGTCATAACCCAAAGCTCATGACCATAGATGAGGGTGGGAACGTAGATCGATCGGTAAATTGAGAGCTTTGCCTTTCGACTCAGCTCTCTCTTCACCACGACAGACCGGTACAGCGCCCGCTTCACTGCGGACGCTGCACCTATCCGCCTATCGATCTCACGCTCCAGTTTTCCCTCATTCGTGAACAAGATCCCGAGATACTTAAACTCCTCCACTTGGGGCAGGACCTCCTCCCCGACCCGGAGAGGGCATGCTACCCTTTTCCGGCTCAAGACCATGGCCTCGGATTTGGAGGAACTGATCCTCATCCCGGCCGCATCACACTCGGCTGCAAACCGCTCCAGTGAAAGTTGTAAATCACGAACTGATGAAGCCAGTAGGACCACATCATCTGCAAAAAACAGAGAAGCGATTCTAAGGTCACCAAAACGGATCCTCTCAACACCTTGGCTGCGCCTAGAAATTCTGTCCATAAAAGTTATGAACAGAATCGGTGACAAAGGGCAACCTTGGCGGAGTCCAACTCTCACCGGAAACGAGCCTGACTTACTGCCGGCAATGCGGACCAAGCTCTGACACCGGTCGTACAGACCGTACACAAACTTGTTATGTGAAATTCTGCAGGAGCACTGTTAAAATATTTTGGCAGCACAGAATCAGCTCAGTGCCAGTCCACATTACCAGGATCAGCTGTGGGCAGTGCATCAGGTAAGAGAAAGACTCACCATGCAGCATACAATTAATTTTTAGTTATAGCAATTAAACCCCAGAGTCTGTAATGAAAGTATGCTAGGAATGTGTGTTCATATGTATGTATTTCATCTTATGTCCATCTTTGTCCTCTGCAGAGCTAAGTCTAGCAACTCCTCTGTGCCCACTGTCTCATCTGTGTCTGCAACTGCAGATGATCTACCTGGTAAGTTAACAGCAAAACATCTTCTATAATTCCTCTTTGTGCTCCAGATCATTTTCAGATTAACAGTTACCGGTATGTACATTGCAAACATTTTCTGCCCTTTTATGTTATTATTAATCATCATCTTTCTTTTGTTTCTTTCTCAGAAGCTTCCACATCAAAGTCCGAGCCACACCAAGGATCATCAGCTCTGCCAATGGACCCAGCCGAGTGGCCATCTTTCCTCTCAGATGTAAACAGGACTGAGCAGGTGATGAGAGGACCACTGCCTATTAAGGATACCTTTTCCTTCCCCAAAAGGCATGATGGGAGAAGTTTTATTTTTAATTTTTAGAAATTTTGATTTTACTAGTTTATTCATAGGCTGTTTTATCAATACATTCTGCCATGTCTGGACTTCTGAGGACATTCATGAACTTGATGTGGTCCAAAATTAAAATAAGTTTGACACCCCTGCAATAAATTTCATATATACATTAAAACGGACTGTCAGAGTTGCAATACGTTTTATCAGGTGGGAGAACGATAAAACCATCTGACCATTGATTGCAGTAATTCATATTATTAGTAGAAACAGAGGGCCCCCATCCAAATTTTGCTTAGTGCCCCAAAGAGGCTTGGGCCGGCCCTGGTTTGCTATATAACCAGTCTCCAGTCACCACTTCTCCAGCACTTCATTGTATTGGTTTTACCCACATGTCTTTGTCCTCCTCGTGTTCTCATGTTCCCCTGCACATTCTCAGCATAAGTTTTGCCACCATGTCGGCTTTTGTTGTTTAAATAAATACATTTTATTTTAACTCCTTTTCTGTTTGCATTTGGAGCCTATCTATCACTGACTGTCTCATTGGGTTTTTGAAGTGTTTGCAGTTTAATTTGGGGTGTTTTATTTTTCCAGTAGAATTTTGTAATAATGGTGTCAATTGAGAAAAGGTAATCTTTTTTTATTTTTTTTATTTTAGCAGTAACTATCCTTCCTATTATGGAAAGTGGTAAATGTATCCACCCAAGTCAATCGTCAGTGATGTTTTTAAGCAGTGGTGTAAAACTGAGAAATAATAACTCCCACAGCCTGGGAGAAAACATCCAGATATGTAAGGTGAGTAGTGCAGAGAGAACTAAGTGACATGTTGGCTTCCATATCCTAGCTGTTGTTGTATGGTGTAGTGTTGTAGTACTCGAGATCGGTCTTGGTCTTGAGATCGGTCTCAAGACCACTTTTTGATAGTCTCTGTCTTGTCTCGGACTCGGACACTGAGGACTCGGGATTTTATTTCAAGACCAGTCAAGACCACAACTGTGGAAATATCACTCTATTGACAGAATATTGTCCAGCTTGTTAACATCTTTGTTTTTATTGGATGCAAAATGTACTGGTTCAAATCCAGTCAATAACATGACTCATTGCTAAATACATTTTTTGTTACAGCTGTCGTGCCCACCCTCTTTCACTCGCACGCATCACTCTGTGTGGCCAGTTTACTGCCGATTGGGCGGTTTTCATTCTGATTTTGCTGGGAACTCTGGGAAGATTTTTGTCGGATTGTCGCATTTTGCCACATGTTAAATTAAATTGGCTTGTACTGATGTGCGTTCATATTCAAAAAGTAAATATAACAATATATAGATTGGATGGATTTTTGTGTGATGTGGCAGTTTTTAACAGATTTTGGGGCTGGAAAACCTTGACTCTATCTGGCACCACGGGTCACTCCAAGAAAGTGAGAAGTGATTGTCTGGGCGCGGGAGAAGATGTTTGCCATATCATCAGTTTTAACATTTGCCTATTTAAATCACAAAGAATATACTTGTAACTAATGCAACTACAGTACATGGTTATCCTTGGTCTTGAGTTCAGACTTATGAAGAGTGATTTGCCACTTCAGTTTTTTTAAAGCTTGGCATTTGATGAAACTGCTTCCAATTTAACAGTTGTGTAATAATTTTTAATCACATAAAGTTAGGCCACTGAATGTCTGATTTCTTTGTTATGTAGCTTTGAAAATTTATGAAAGCTGATATATTCATTCAAACGCAAACTAAGTTGCAGTATGTAACCTTTATAAAAAAAACATTTTATAATAATTTAATTTATTTTATTTGAGGTCTTGGTCTTGACTTGGTCTCATCCTCTCTCAGTCTTGGTCTCGACTTGGTCTCGGACCCTAAAAGTCTTGGTCTTGTCTCTGTCTCGGTACACTCTGGTCTTGGTCTTGACTTGGTCTTGGGTTAGGTGGTCTCGAACACAACACTAGTGTGGTGGCGACACTGGGACAGGATTGATTTATTCTGGTTTATAGAGTAATCTGAGGTACTAGAGAAATATCTGATTCACTGATTGTAGTCTGTAGAAAGGATTCTGGGTTTTGAAGAAAGAGTAAAATATAATAATAATAATAATGAATTCAATTTATAACGCGCTTTTCATTAGTGAAAATCTCAAAGCGCTACACACATTGAATGCTACACACATTCATATCATCAGCATACAGGCTAATTTTGTGTTCTGATTCAGACATCAGGATTCCTTTTATGCGAGTACTTTGACAGATGGCTGAAGCTTTAATCCATCTTTAATTCCATCTTTAATATCTTCCCAAAGCTGAGTTTGTATTATGTACATACGAGAAATGACCATATGACTCTGTCAAATGCCTTTTCTGCATCTGATGTGATTTCAATGGTTTTTGTTAATTTATTAACAATGAGTAATCTATTAAATCAAAAAGCCTGTGTGTATTGTTAGATGAGTGTCTCCCTTTAATGAAACCCATCTGGTTGGATGAATAATAGAGGAAATTATTTATTCAATCCCATGAGCAACTTCATAAGACGTTTCAAGGATTCAAGGTTCTTTATTTGTCATACACACCGCATGTCGTACATCAGAATCAGTACATGTGGTGGACCGAAATTATGTACACAGGGTCCCAGAAGTGGTGGGCAGCGCTAGTCCAAAAATTAGTTCCGCAATTTCTAAAGCGCTTATTAAGTTATTTAGGTTTGCTATTTCAAAAGCGCTTATGTCTTAGGAAAACTAGCGGAGGCTAATTTTAAGGCACAAGTTCAATTCAACACTTGGTAGCCAGCAATAAGTTATGCAATATTTGCACTACACTGTCAACTAGCGGTGCATGAACAGTTATACACCATCATCCTACCTATAACCGCGAATTGCTGGTGATGTCATTTCCTAAAATAGACCTTTCGCTCATTTCGCTCAATACAAACTTGGTTTAAATTAAACAAATTATCTTTGAATTTAGATAAAACTAACTACATGATTTTCAGTAACAAAAAGGGAATTGTTGATGACGATCCATTTGAAATTGAAGATGTTGTGATCTGTAAAGTGAGTGAAGTGAAGTTTCTGGGTGTTATCATTGATGACAAACTGACATGGAAACATCATGTAAATTCTATTAAAAAAAAACTAGCTAGAGCAATTGCAGTACTGTATAAAGTCAGGGATTTTTTAATTGATAAAGCTTTACATATGTTGTATAACACAATCATTGCTCCACATTTAATCTATTGTATTGAGGTTTGGGGAAAAGCATGCAAAACTATTACAAAGCCTGTTTTTATTTTACAAAAGAGAGCTGTAAGAGTAATCACCAGAAAACATTTCACTCACCCTTCAAACACCTTGTTTATTCAACTAAACTTATTGAAATTCCAGGAATTGGTAGAATATAGTATTTTATCAATTATGTATAGGGCTCATAATAACACATTACCTTTAAATATCCAAAGAAATTTTATAAAAAGACAAAGTTATTACAATCTCAAAGGGACAGAGATATTCATCAAACCACAATTCAGAACCAGCTTAAAGGGACGGTCTACCTCAATTCAGGGAATTCGATTGTGGAATGCTCTGGAGAGTGATGTTAAAAATGAAAAATCAATGTATACATTTAAGAAAAAGGTCAAAAAGGACTTGCTCAAAAACTATATATGATGTAATCTTGCGTGTTTGTGTATTACAATTATGTTGTACTTATGATGTACGGTACGTTTGTGTATTACAGTTAGAAAAATTAAGTAGAGTTATTCATTTTATGAAGCAGTTTGTGTATTACAGTTAGAAAAATTAAGTAGAATTATTCATTTTTGTGATGAATTTGTGTATTACAATTAGGAAAATTAAGTAGAATTATTCATTTTGTGAACATCTTGATGTTGTGCCATCTTTTAGTTTGTGTATTTCAATTAGAAAAATTAAGTAGAATTAAGTAGAATTATTCATTTTATGATCTAGTTTGTGTATTACAGTTAGGAAAATTAATTAAAAAAAAAAAAAAATAGGAAAATTAAATAAAATTATAAAAAAATAAAATAAAATAAAAAAATAAATAAAAAAATTAGAATTAGAAAATTAATTAGAATTATGGGTGATGTAGTTTGTGTATTACAGTTAGAAATATTAAGTAGAATTATTCATTTTGTGATCTACAGTAGTTTATGTATTTCAGTTAGGAAAATTAAGTAGAATTATTCATTTTGTGATGTAGTTTGTGTATTACAGTTAGGAAAATAGGTAGAACTATTCATTCTGTGATGTTGCTTGAAAGTTATCATTGGTTGAACAAACTGTGAAATAGGGGCAGATATAATAAGATTTCATCTTCTTTCTGCTCCCTTCATTTTATCCTACTTGTAATCTTGTATCTGATGAAACTGTCTTGTATTGTTCTTTTAAAATGAATGAATAAACATCAAATCAAATCAAATCAAATCATGGTCTAAAAATTAAAAAGTTGTTGAATGTGTTGAGGATTGCTATTTCGGCTGCTTCTTTGTCTTTTTCTTTTGTGTATTGTAGATTTTTCATTAAAAATGCATCGATAAAGTAATTTTAAAACTGTTTACTGGAAAACTGAAGCGCTGGGACAGGGTCGCCCGGTCACATTAACCATTGCCTTCCTGCTACGTAAGCAGACACAGCAGCATTGTGGGAAATGTCTGTAAAATCAGAACCATGACTGAAAGCAACAGGAAGAATGGACATATACCTTCTCTCAATGATTGCTGTTAGTTGGGAGGGGAGCTGTAAAATGGATCACGTGCATTGTGATTCATAACAGTAAAAACTTTCGACCGTTCAAAGCAATGAAAACTGATAGATAATTAGTTATTGGCAGTACTGCATTTTAAATAGAAAAAGTGCAAATCTGCTTAAGAATTGTAAAAATTAGTAAATCCGCTAAAGCGCAAACAAATTGTTTAGGTCCGCAATTAGCGGATTTGCGCTTTAGCGGGCTGGTGCCCACCACTGGGTCCCAGTTACATCCAACTAAAGTATTAAAATGTAAAAGATAAACAGTAATAATATCTAAGATGTGAACTGAGAAAAATATTAAATAAAAATACGCTAAGCACTAGTAGTACAAAAACAATACAGTGAACATTCATTCAACAACACGAACATGAGTCTGTGTGAGCAGATGAGCACGCATTAACACAGCAACATGAAACAGATCAGCAGCAACATGAAACAGATCAGCAGCAACATGAAACAGATCAGCAGCAACATGAAACAGATCAGCAGCAACATGAAACAGATCAGCAGCAACATGAAACAGATCAGCAGCAACATGAAACAGATCAGCAGCAACATGAAACAGATCAGCAGCAACATGAAACAGATCAGCAGCAACATGAAACAGATCAGCAGCAACATGAAACAGATCAGCAGCAACATGAAACAGATCAGCAGCAACATGAAACAGATCAGCAGCAACATGAAACAGATCAGCAGCAACATGAAACAGATCAGCAGCAACATGAAACAGATCAGCAGCAACATGAAACAGATCAGCAGCAACATGAAACAGATCAGCAGCAACATGAAACAGATCAGCAGCAACATGAAACAGATCAGCAGCAACATGAAACAGATCAGCAGCAACATGAAACAGATCAGCAGCAACATGAAACAGATCAGCAGCAACATGAAACAGATCAGCAGCAACATGAAACAGATCAGCAGCAACATGAAACAGATCAGCAGCAACATGAAACAGATCAGCAGCAACATGAAACAGATCAGCAGCAACATGAAACAGATCAGCAGCAACATGAAACAGATCAGCAGCAACATGAAACAGATCAGCAGCAACATGAAACAGATCAGCAGCAACATGAAACAGATCAGCAGCAACATGAAACAGATCAGCAGCAACATGAAACAGATCAGCAGCAACATGAAACAGATCAGCAGCAACATGAAACAGATCAGCAGCAACATGAAACAGATCAGCAGCAACATGAAACAGATCAGCAGCAACATGAAACAGATCAGCAGCAACATGAAACAGATCAGCAGCAACATGAAACAGATCAGCAGCAACATGAAACAGATCAGCAGCAACATGAAACAGATCAGCAGCAACATGAAACAGATCAGCAGCAACATGAAACAGATCAGCAGCAACATGAAACAGATCAGCAGCAACATGATGTGATTTTTCACAGTGATTATTCTGGTTAGATATTCATGAGTCTAACAGCCTCAGGGTAGAAGCTGTTCCTCAGTCTAGTGGTTCTACACTTAATGCTCCTCAACCTCCTTCCTGAGGGGAGTGGGGCAAAAAGTGTGTGCTGGGTGAGTGTGGTCCTTCATGATGCAGGTGGCCCTCTTCCTGCATCTGGAGGTGTAGATGTCTGTGATGGTGGGGAGACTGACTCCAACAGACTTCTGTGCAGTCTTCACCACTCTCTGCAAAGCTTTTCTTTCTGCAGCTATGCAGCCTCCATGCCACACGTTGATGCTGGAGCACAGGATGTTCAGTTCTCCACTGCACACCTGTAGAAAGAGGTAGAGCTGTCATTTCTAACCCGAGCCCTAAGCTCGGCCCCACTCGACCCGAATTTGGGGTAGGGTGGGCCATGATAATGTGCTGGATGGGCTTTTAACAAGGTCAGGATCAGCCGCAATCCGATTATATGATAACATGACCTGCCATACCATCACCAGCCACAGGCGGCCATTTCACCGGGAGCTGACCTGCCTTGAAAGAGGTAAAAAGTTCAGTTACTCTTCAGATGGGGCTGTACTGCCAGGCAGCAATCCATCGCCCAAATGGACGTTCATTCATCCACTGCACTCAACGGACGTGCGCAGCCGACGACCCAAACAGGTGAGATCCCAAGCAGATGTGTCAGAGCAGGGTCCATGAATAAATCAGAATGCAGGCAGAAACAGGGTTTAAATGCTCTTTTACAGCCACGAAAGGAACACCCCCTCAGCTCCAATCTTCTGTTTTTATTCAGCCGCGTGAGCGAGGCCAACTTCCTGACCAGGTTTCAGAGCGGTCCGTGTCTGAATAAATCAGAATGCAGGCAGAAGCAGGGTTTAAATGTTCTTTTACGGCCATGAAAGGACAAACATAACCTCAGCTCCGATCTTCTGTCCCTTAATTAAGCCGAGCATCCCCGACCATTAATGACTAATTAAAAATATTGGGTTGTTTTCCGAGTTCGGACCTGTAATTACTGTTAATTTTATCGGGTCGAGTGGGGTTTGTAAATGATGACTTTGGGCTGGGGTCGGGTCGGATCAGATTTTTTGGGCCCGAATGCAACTCTAGAGGGAGGTGAAGACTGAGCTTCCCAGTCCAGCTCGCTTCAGCTGCCTGAGGAAGTAGAGTCTCTGATGAGCTTTCTTGATCAGGCTGGTGGTGTTGTCACTCCAGCTGAGGTTATTGTCCATGTGTACACCCAAGTACAGTACTTGTAGCTGGAGACCA
>JBBPBX010019930.1:23701-34373 GCA_038048925.1 Garcialebias charrua | reverse complement strand
GTCTGTAATGACGCTGACGTCTGACGTAATGACGCTGTGCGCGGCTTGGTAGAAGCGCTTAAAGCCAGTAGATGGAAACACTTCTGATCTGCATTAATTTGTATTTACATATTTGCGAGGTAGCTCAAAATACGAAATGAAAATGGATGGAAACACAGCTAGGGTCTCTCAGAAGCCAAGATGGTAAGAGGATCACCAATTCCACCATTGTTGCGCAGAAAGCTAGTGCAACAATGCTGCATAAATTGTCACTTTAAATTTTACATCAAAGTGACTTGACTCTTAACTCAAAATTACTGAGAAAACAAAGTTGAGAAAAAAGTATCATACCAGCTTTATTTAGAGCACTTTAAACACAAATGGGACCAAAGTGCTGCACTCATAAGAAAACAATTATAAGCCCCTCTTTCTTTAATAATTACAATGGTAAGTAAAAAAAGTGTTACCTGTTCCTTTCCTCATGCTGTTGATTATGAAGCATTGTAGGAAATTAAAGTAGGGGCTTTCCTCGGCTGGTGGGGGGGAGCCTGCGTGATGTTGTCAGAGGAGATGAAAGAAGAAGCTCTAAGACTGCAGTCTCTTTGGGGCCCTGGTTAGTAAGTATTCAAGCTCCATGCCCAACCGATAATTAGCTTTACTCCGTTTGCCACAAGGCTTGTCATCTAAAGTTAGGGAAAGTCCCAGCTTTTATTCCTTCTGCTGGTCTCCCCCCACTACTAAAAGATCCCGATTGTAACCCGAGCTGCAAAACCTTGATGTCCCACACAATGCTGGAGATAATCATCCGGCTATAATGCAGACACGGGCGATTGCTCTGAACTGACTTGACTGTTTTTGTTCGCCTCACAGGGTCCACTTACAGCGTCTTGTCCACCATGCCATCAGACTCGGAAAGCAGCAGCTCACTCAGCAGCTTAGGTGGGTATGGCGCTCATGGTGAGGTACTAACTTTAAATTTAAAGGATGGAAAATAATGCCTTTCTTACAAAGGGAAAAACAAGCCTGCATATTCTAAGAATCATGCCACAGTTTTATAAATAGTAACTAGTGGATGGTTTCTGGCTGTTTAGACTCTGAGCACAAGCACGTGATTAGACAGATGTGAGCATGATTTAGTAAAAACAGTCTACCCCCACTCACATGCACACACAGACCTGGTTCATTATGTTGTTCTCTAAAGGCCAGAGGATTTGGCTGGCACATGTCATTTAAACAAAACAATTTGTATCAGCAAGTTTATTTCCTGTGTGACGCTTTTTCCTCGTGCTAATGATAATTTAACAATGATGTGAATAAATCAAATTGTAATTCTTGTTTGATTCCAAAAAAAATGGTCAGTTTAAAGAATCAGTCAGGCCAACGTGTCCCCTGAACACAGCCATTTGAGTTTCTGCTTTCTGAAACAAGTCAGTCAGTATAGTTCTCACTTAGTATGAAACTGCCAAACTTTTTTTTTTTTTAGTTTGTTGTATATCATATTTTCGTATCCATTTTTGCTTTGCTATTTTCTGAAACTATGGTCATGTTGCCACTCTTTGTTCTCAGTTAGCTAAAAATCCACATTGTAACTTTACCATGCTAAATAAATTGAATCTGCAATAACGGCTAGGCCTGTCACGTTAACAAATTTTGCTGGGCAATTGTCTCAGAAATTATTGCGATAAAAGATATATTGTTTGAAATTTGACAATTAGTAATTATTGTAAAATTTAAGAATTTATTTATTTATTGATTTATTTTGCATGTAGTACTTTTTTTGACCACCGGATGACAGTATAAGGCTGTTTGAACTGAAGGATGGAAAATGGGGGAGCGAGCAGCGTGTCTGGGAGGGAGGCCCCTTGACGTGACATGGGCTGTCTCTCTTCGGTTCTCAAAATGGCGGACAGTCGGTGTGGTTTGAGCTCTTTAGCATAGAATTTTTCACACAAAGCTTTTAATAAAAAAATCTGTAAACATGTTCTCAGCTTCTTTTTGCAGATCAACTTTTTACACGAAGGCACGGGTTTCAACTGTAAATTTTGGAGCTTCAACATGACGGGAGTTCCCCCTCCGACATCGGCCTGTTAGCTTAGCTCGTAGCTTAGCTTCTCAGCTTAGCTGCTATTAACAATCCAAAAGTGTGATTTTTAGACGGTTAAAATAGATTTTAAAGCGAAAGGGACGGGTCAGTTAAGAGCACCGGAGTTCAGCTTTTTGTCCAGTGTCTTCAGTAGAAAGAGACGAAGAAACGATAAGTCAGAAATGAAAATGAGGTCGATAATTTTCATTCATCATGCAATTTAATTGATTTGTTTATTGTGACAGGCCTAGTAACAGCCCCATCACTTGCTCTTTGAGAGTAGCACTTTTCTTTCATTGACATGTTGACGCTCACAGGTACTTCTGGTCAAGCCTCCTCACCTCTCCCCACCAACATCGACAGCCACAGAGTCAACGAGAAGATGGAGACGGTCCTGTTCCAGCTGAGACAAGTGACTTGTGAAAGGGACGAATTACTCAAACGTTTGTCACATTCTTTACCTGGAACTACTTTTGAAGAATGCAGGTACTTATTAAATCCAATACACCTTACTTCCTGTTTGTCTCTTTGCTCCTGTAAGTAAAATATTGTCAGTCATGCTGTCACTCTCCACTGCAGTTTCTTAAAACCTGAGTTATAGATTTGTCCCTCCTTTCTTTTTTTTATTATATATAATAGACTAAACTCAAAAACGGGTCATGACTACGAGCGCCTAAAGCTGCAGTGCATGAAGGCAATGGCAGACCTGCAGTCCCTGCAGAACCAGCATAGCACCACCCTGAAGCGTTGTGAGGAGGCTGTGAAGAAAGCAGACTTTTACCGGTAAGTGGAACTTTGACTCTGGACATTTTTGCACATGAGCTGTATGCATCCTGCTCTGTGCACGTGGCGCTTCGCTGAGATTCGGTTCTTCGTCATAACATATTCGCAGCAGATTGCGTAGACGGATTTTGTTTTTGCAAGAGTAATGGGGGATGAAGCTTTTATAGCAGTTCAAAAGTCGCTGGGTTAAGCCATGAAGGCAAAATCCCTTCAGTTATCCTTCAATTTAATTTAAAAATTGTTATTGTTTAAAGAAGAATAAACAGTTTTTTATAAATCCCATGTTGTCTTTTCAGGACAGAAGTTTAAATCAGAAAGTGAATTGCTGTCCTTTATGCCAACGCATGCTCTGTTTTCGTTTTAAGCTCCCCAACATGGCACAGATGTACAGCCACACTGATCTGTGCCATGTTGGTGAACTACAAATGGAACATTTGTGGTCCTGTGAAGTAAGCTGTGCAGAGCCGACACGATGGGAACGCTGGTCCATTTGTGTGATTTGATGATGCCATATTCTCCCCAAAGTGTTTGCGACGAACATCTGGTCCCCAATGCAAGTGGACAGATGACGGATTATTGCAGTTTTTAAGCCTCTCCTTCTGGGCTCTGTTTGCACAGAAAGTATTTACTTGTAACTGTCCTGTCTGCTCCTGCATTTATCAAGCAAGCATCACCCAATGTCAATGAAAAAAAAGCCCATTTAGATCTGACTGTTGTATATAAATCAATGGGTCGTGTAGTACTTGTGCAAGCTTTTGCACTCTATCACTGAGGATTGCATTGTTCCTACTGTTTGTGTCCATGGTATATTTTAGATGCATTTTACTAGATTTATCAACAAAATATGACTAATAGGCAAAGAGAATATTTAAAATGTAACCAGTATTATTTTGTACTGCATCACTACACAAGGGGATATATATTTTTATTTTAAATTAAGCTCCTAAAAATGTAATTTAAGTGCAATCGTAACACGTGCAGGACTTAAAACAGCTTAGCAATTAGTGGTGTGAATCTGTTTCCAATTCTGATTTTTGGTGTCACAATTCGATTCAAAAACCTATTTTCTATTGAAATGGTCATGAATTTTAAAATTATGTAATTGACCAGATGAAAAACGACAATGTAAACAAATAGAACATTTATTTAAAACAATAATTTTAGGTTCCTTACTGTATCAAATGTTTTTGCATCATTTTACATTTGACCAAAAATAAGAACAAATATAGGAGTGTATAAAAATCTGTAACTTTCATTAACAGGATTAGGTTACGGTAGTTTAGCTGCCTGGCTTAAAATTTTTTTTTAGTCCATCCGTTATCTTTACCCACTTCTTCTTAGGGTCGCGGGGGTCACTGGTGCCCATGTCCAGCTATCACTGTGCAACATGGTTAAAAAAACTGAAGTCTGTATTTTATTTTGAGTTAAAGATTAATGTACTATGGTAGGGTCAAGTCTTGGTTTACTTTTTGTCTGTGGACTGGAGACCTGTCCGTCAGACAAATTCCTATGTACAGCTTATTAAAAATAACCCTAAACCCCTCTCCTTCGACTTAGCTGTCTGGTCGTAAATCCTTTATGGTATAGCAAGAGTTGGAGTGGGAAATCTTCGCACCCTAGGGAATTGGCTGGAAGTTTGTTGCAGAGTTCACTGATCTGCTGCTTTGCTTTTCATCTTCCTTCCGTGCATCTTCCTTCCGTGCATTTTATCGTATTTCCAAAATACTGTAGCGCAATTTTATTTAACACTTTTCGGAAACAACTGTGCTCTTGTCAAGCTCGGTCTTCCCAGGAACATTGTAGAATTCGAAATGACTTTACACCGACTTTTGACGACTAAAGAGCGGGTTGAATCATGCTGTCCTCCACCCCATGCTAATGGACTCATTTCAGATAAAGGGAGCTGGCTAACTAGCTTGCTGTACGGTGGCCTACAAGGCCAAATTGTACGTTGATAGGTGGACACGTAATGCGCATGCTCGGGAATAGGAGCGGAAAAAATAAAACTTACTCATTTTAAAATCGATTTTATGAGCTTTTTAGAATCTATTCAGAATCGCGAGGACTACCTTAGTTTAATCTTTAAAAAAAATAAATCTTTTTAACCCCTATTACCGGTACCAGTAACAATGTCCCAATTTTCTTACTGTATATAAAACAAGTTGATTAAAAGTGACTCAATCTCTTAAAGGTATAAAGTTGTAGTTGTACCATTAAATTTTAAGTTTTATTTTTTATTTTTCCTCAATTAACACGGATCCGGCTTGTTGTGTCAACTACTTAATATTCTGCGTAGATGTCTTGCGGGTGAGCACAATCCGCTGAAAGAGGAGTTGGAGGCAGTCAGACAGCACAACATCCAGCTGGTCAGAGAGTTAAACCACGTGAAGCAGGCCTGCGAGGAGCTGAGGAGGCTGCACGAAGACGACCAGAGGGAAGTGGCTGATATGAGGATGCTGCAGCAGCAGGTATCTGATTAAAACTCTTATCATGCATGCACATGTAGAATACAAAACATGTACTGTTGACAGTGTGAACAATGGAACTCTGAATGTCCTTTACATATACAGTAATTAGGTGGATATTGGCATTTGAACCTAAATTTAATTCAGTTCCTGCCCTTGTGACCATTATGTTGTTTAGACAAATGGGGTCAGATGGGCCCAGTCTTCCTAGATCTCCCATCGATCAAACCCATTTTAGAAATTTGAAAAACAACTTAACCTTTGCCTTTTACTGTTCCTTCATTTGACCGTGGCATACTGTATTCAGTTTCACGGCAATCAAAAGTTGTATCATTAAATGTTTCACTTGCATAACTATAAGAATGTCTGAGTGCTGTCTGATTGTACAAACGCATGCTTCAGGAGATCACGTCTTTAAATGGCACGGTACTGTCCAGCTGCAGTCAAACGAGAAGGCAAATTAACCCTGAGAGCTGACCTTTGTTGGTGGATGTTCGTCATGTACAGTAATATTTTCCTGCATGATTTTTTTTTCTTCAATGCCAAATTATTAAACATTTTTTATTGAATATATTATAGTAGCTTAAAACATGGTATGTATATGCAGGATTGAATAAACTGCTTAATTAGTCTTTAGGCTTGTCTCTTTTGAGTTCTTATTGAATCATAGTTGTTTTTTATCCATATAGAATTTGTAGTTTAGTTTTTATTGTGGCATGCCGTAAAGTTTCATTGTGGCAAAAGGATTCACATCTTCTCTAAACACAATCAAGTTGAAAATGAATTCAACCTTCATTTAAACAGATAATCACATTGAGCCTCGAAGACTCATTTACAAGTGAGATCTGTTGGACAGACAATAAAAGTGGTGAAAAATAACACATAGGGTTTGGAGACAAAAAAAAATTCCTAACATATTTTTGACCTCTGTTTGAAGGTCAAAAATGTGGTAATGAAAAAAGTCTCGCACATAATGACGCCGACATTACACAGAGGGGAGGGGATTCAAAGGCGGTTGCGCATCCAGCTCATATAAATTGGGAATATTGTAATTTATTATTTTTATTACTAGTAACTCCTTAATGGCCCAATAGTTTTGGTTTCCATGATCAGAATATCAAAGTCAAAGTTGCTTTATTTTTTTGTTTGCACCACACGTGGAACACAGCAGCATGAAATAAATCATCAGCATGAGATCAGCAGCACATCAACAATCAAGTGGCATCAGTGGCTTTTTTTTTTTTCTCAGGGATTTTTCTGGTTGGATATTCATGAGTCTAACAGCCTCAGGGTAGAAGCTGTTCCTCAGTCTAGTGGTTCTACACTTAATGCTCCTCAACCTCCTTCCTGAGGGGAGCAGGGCAAAATGTGTGTGCTGGGTGAGTGGGGTCCTTCATGATGCAGGTGGCCCTCTTCCTGCATCTGGAGGTGTAGATGTCTGTGATGGTGGGGAGACTGACTCCAACAGTCTTCTGTGCAGCCTTCACCACTCTCTACAAAGCTTTTCTTTCTGCAGCTGTGCAGCCTCCATGCCACACGTTGATGCTGGAGCACAGGATGCTCTGCACTGCACACCTGTAGAAGGAGGTGAGAACTGGGCCTCCCAGACCAGCTCATCTCAGCCGCCTGAGGAAGTAGAGTCTCTGATGACCTTTCTTGATCAAACTGGTGGTGTTGTTGGTCCAGCTGAGGTTGTCATTCATGTGCACACCCAAGTACGTGTAGCTGAGACCACTTCCACCGCAGATCCTCTTATTTTCTGGGGGGTGTAGGTGTGTTTGTTCCTTCAGAAGTCCACAATCATCTCCTTTGTCTTCTTCACATTCATGTGAAGGTTATTCTCCTTGCACCAGCTCTCCAGGTGTTCCACCTCCTGCCTGTAGCCAGACTCATTATGTTTTGTGATGCATCCCATCACCGCTGTATCATCTGCAAACTTCACAATGTGACAGCCTGGATGGGTAGGTGCACAACCATATGTGAGCAGAGTGAACAGGAGAGGGCTCGGCACACATCCCTGAGGGGAGCCAATGCTGAGGGTTATGGTGGAGGAGAAGTTGCGGTCTGTTTAAAAAGTCTAGAACCCAGTTGCAGACTATCAGACTTGTCAAACTTGGCATGACTTTAAAGGTAGTTATTTTCATGCTCACATGCCAGAATTTACATTACTTTAACGATGTTTGCACCACAAGGACAACTGCAAGTTTAACAAAACAAAGAATGGTCCTGCAAGGTACAGTTGTAAGAACAAAACTCGTGCTATTTTGTGCAGTCTAAACATTTCACCTCAAGGTTGGTTTGACAACCAAAATATGAAATTTAATTTTACTTTCTGTGCCAAGATGCTGTTAACATTGAGAACATTATTTTCAGCGTTTGAAACCAATAAGAACGGTGTCTAAATTGAGCCGAATGATTAATTTGTGCTCAAATTTCACAAAAACTGTGAACATCTTACTGTTTTTAAACATTTTCAACTAGATTCTGCAAATGAAAAAAAATCTTCAATTTTATTATTATTATTTTTTTGTCATTCACAGTTGATGAGAGGGGGTTCATCCGAAATCCTTAACAAGATGTATGAAACGGCTGTAGACAAGTTGGAGGTGATGAAGAGTGACTACGAGGCTCTGAGGAAGTGTTACAATGAAAAGACAGCCAGTCACAATGTGGACTTGATCCGTTTGGACCAGCTCGAGGAGGAGAACCACCGACTACAGAAAACACTGGACATTCTGTCAAAACAGAGGGATGCTGCCATCCACTATCAGCAGCAGTACTCCTCTTCAGTTAAAAGGTAGAAATTATTCAACATTAGCAGCTGCACACACAAATCAAGCAGCTGTTAAAAACAATCAACAGTTGCAGGCAGTTATGCTGCAAATGCAGTACTTGAGTGTTCTTCTGATGTCAAATCTTCAAAGTGCTTAAAACGGCTTAATCCACGGAAGCTGAAGCTTTTCAGATAGACAAATCTTTACAAGTTCTTTATTTTTGTGACTCGTTCTAAGATTTTATATTGTAGTAAAGCAAATAAATCAAAACTATATTAAATCGTCATCTGTTTCAGGTTCGACAACACTAAAGAACTGAACAAAGCCACAGCTCAGAACAAGGAGCTGCAGAGAGAGTTGGACCGGCTGCATTCTGAGACGACACGCTTAAAGACCCAGCAGCTCAAGGCTGTGAAGGACAGCGAGAAGTACAGGGAAGAGCGGGACTCTGTGATCAGCGAGTACCGCTTGATCATGAGCGAACGGGACCAGGTGATCAAAGAGGTGGACAGGCTCCAGACGGGCCTGGAGATGGCGGAAGCAAAGCTCAAGAACAATTCCTCAGAGAGACGAGTGGCCAACGAGGAGCTGGAGGCTCTGCGACAAGTAAAGACTTTGAATGAATCGTTGTGTAATCAGGAAAACATTCAGAATTTAGAAACTTGCGTGATTATTAATGTTTACTGGTATTGTTTTTGCAACACAAAGGAACTGGCCTCTGCACTAGTGGACAGAGATCAAGCGATGTGTGAAAAGAACGAGCTGCTGGAGAAATACTGCCATGAGGTGAAGGACAAGACCGAGGCTCAGAAGGAGCTGAGTCAGGCCTGCAAAGCCATTGAGACGGTGCGTGAGGAGAGGGATGTGGCCCGCAAGGAGAGGACCGAGGCCATCATTCAGAGGGACCAGCTGCTGCGAGAGTATTACCAGGCCAGACAGGTAGCCAGACAGACAAAGGGTTATTCATCAGTCCAAAGAAAATGATTGATTTAATCCTTTGATCTCCTCTCATTGTAATGGTAGTAAAAGTTTGTTTTCATCAGCTGGGCAGTTTCCACTCATTGATTTAAATGAGAAATGAGCTTCACTGTTCACTTTTAGTGATTGCCAGCTTATTATAAGGGAAGTCAAATATTCCTGCATTAGGAAAATTGCCACTAATTAAAGTGACAAACTGCACTTTGTCAGAAATGAATGGTGCAGTCAAGTCTAATGAAGTCTAATTTAGCAGCAGACTTAAGTGTATTGAGAGCATAAATTAACTGTCTTTCTGCTCTGGAGTTGTTTAAAATGAGACTGATGGACCCATCAGACATTTGTTCTATATCTGACAAGCTTTAAACCCCACTATTATTCTAATATATCCCTGATCCTGTTCGCATCATCAGAGGATTTGTGTTTGGAGCGTACATTATACAGTGTACACTGGTAGTTTCCTCTTGTAAATTTGGATAGGTTTCCATTTACATCTGTGTTAATTAAACTAATTACAGTATACAGTACTAACCCAGAGATCTGCAGTCTTTTGACCTAAAGAGCCATTTCTGTCACTTTGCTCACACAATGTGTCTTTAGCCGTAAAACCTGCTTATCAACCGGTGGCTCATGGGCCACTAAGAGGTCGATGGAGGAGGGCTTTTCTGGCCAGTTGGGCTGACATTCTGAAACTAAAAAAATAAATGATTTTTTACATTTATTGATATTTTTACATTTTAGGGTAAAAAAGCCCCAAATTAGGGGACAAAGAGTCTTTGCAGGCCTATGTGTATTTTTTACTGACTTAAAATTAAGTATAATTAAACATAAATTTAAAGTATGCAGAATTTTTTTTTAACCATTTTTCTGGACAAGTTATTGATTGTATATTTTTTATTTATTTTTAAAACAAAGATCCCACTGAAAGCCTGGAGGTTGGATAAATTAAGTAGCTAAATGTAATTGACACTTTTTGCTTCTTGTATTTACCGAGGAGCTGCTCCAAGTGGCTGGGGAGAGGGAAGTCTGGGCCTCCCTACTTAGGCTGCTACCCCCGCGACCCGACCCCGGATAAGCGGAAGAAAATGGATGGATGGATATTTACCGTAGTTGTATTTTCATATATTTACAGAAATTGTCCCCAAAACCCCCCAGCTAAATCTCGCATTTTCTGTTGTGGGAATAAAAAAAAAAAGAAAAAAAGCAGTATTCTGTTAGTTGTGGTCAAAGCTTCAAAGGGCCACAGATGAGAAACTAAAGAGCTGCATGTGGCCCCAGAGCTGCATGTTGCAGACTCGTGTACTAACCTGGTGAATGATTTTACAAGTTACCGTATTTTCCACCGTATTGTGAGATTCTTGTGAAGGAAAAGCTCATTAACATGATCTGGGGTTAGGCACCTCCTTTTTGCAGTGACAATGTCACCTGCAGATGAAAACACCCTCTCCAATGCAATACTGGTCTCTGGGACACAGGTATTGTTTCTCAAGGTGAGCCAACAGTGGATATTCCCTTTCATTGGATGTCCACCAGCTCAGAGGATTTTCATTGAGCCCAGCAGGATCTTATACCATACCATACCATTTTATTTATAAAGCACTTTTAACAGGAAC
>JBBPBX010019930.1:9071-23604 GCA_038048925.1 Garcialebias charrua | reverse complement strand
CGTTTGTTACGCGCCATTGTTGACAACCTGGAGATGTGGGCCGTGCCAAAAATCGATTGGCTGCCAAATGGTGACCGCGAGAACATGCACTGGAGGACTTGAACAAGAATTTAACGAGATTAACACTTAAACAATTATTTGTTTTCTCAAAATTATAGCAAAGGTGTGTCTCAGTTTAACTTTTGCTTAATAAATACAGTTTGTCAAATCGGCTGCGTTTCAAAACCTGATTCACAGGAGTGCACAGAGGGAGGACTCGCTGTGCATTTCTTCGAAATTTAACAAGATAACAACCTAAAACAATTATTTGTTAGCTCCACTTTAGAGTAAAGGTGTGTCTCAGTTGAACTTTTACTTAATAAAAGGACTTGCAACAGTCAAATCAGCTGTATTTCAAAAGGTTTTGCTTCCTCGGTGCTCCGGGAGTGCGCAGACGGGGAGGAAATCGGGAAAGAGGAACGCTGCACATTTACCGGTGCAGCAAAATAAAGCTGATTTGACAGTTGCTCCAGGCGAGCTGGACGAAGGTGGTGGCCTGTGGCAAGCAGATCATGTCATTAATAGCCATTTTTACTTATTACATGACACAACGGCATGCCATACTGCTCAAGTGCCATCTAGCGGCTGAAAATGGTAGTGTTCAATGTTTTCAGTCAGAGTGAAAGAAAACGGTCAGATCAGCCCAAAATTGGTTTATAAATACGGAAGAAAATCCATAAACAAGTCTTGTAAGTCGCAGGGCATGTAAATTATGCAAAAACTGCCACTTATACGCCGAAAACTACGTTATTGTTGACGGGGGTGAAAGACTGGGATGAACCATTTTTGAATGATTTTAACAGCAAGAGGCAGTGTTTTTAGATCAAGTTACACTGTGTTGCCCACAAACAGTGTTTCTATGCAACAGTATGCAAAGGTTGACTTAAAATATTGGCCTTTTTCAGAAGAAGACTTTCAGTAAAGGTTTTAATTGTGCTTTACTAGATTAAAAGCAGCAGACTGTCTGCCTCTTTTGTGCACTTTGACACGGTTCTTTATCACCCTGCATTTTTTGTCTGCATCTCCAGAAACAAGACTCCGCTACTCTGGACATGGAGCGAGCCAACAAGGAGATTGAGACGCTGAGGAAGCAGTATGAGGCCATCTCTCAGGAGCTGAAGGAAGCGCTGCAAGAAGCAGAGGTGGCCAAATGTCGACGGGACTGGGCCTTTCAGGAGAGGGACAAGATCGTGGCAGAGAGGGAGAGCATACGGTAAACTGTTTAAAGGATGCCCGTCTGTGTAATGTGCAAATATTTCATATGGTTCCTGCTTTGTCTAAAAATGGATGTCTGCTAATTTATGGTATTGTTTACTCCATCCAGCACGCTGTGTGACAACCTGAGACGAGAGCGAGACAGGGCTGTGAGTGATTTGGCAGATGCTCTAAGGAATCTGGATGACATGAGAAAGCAGAAGAATGATGCTACACGGGAACTCAAAGAACTAAAGTGCGTCTTTCCTCCACACTTATTTGACACCCCCCACCCCCATGTGACATTATCTGTACTATTTAGGACTAGACAATCATTATTAGCACTACAGTGGGCATCTACAGTAGTTACTTGAATAATAGGAGACAGTTTGTATGATGTAACTGATTTAATTTTACAACAAAAAAAACTGTAATAATTATTAGTAGGAAGTGCTATGGACACCCAACAAATATATTATTTCATCAATTGAAATTATTAAAATTTTATGATTTGGTTGAATATAGTATTTCACAAGTCATGTATAAAGCTCATAAAAATATTACCTCCGAATATTCAATTAAAATTTGTTTATAATAAGTCATTTTAACCTTAAGGGATTGGGAATGTTTGTAAAACCTCCATTTAGAACTAGTCTAATAAGTAATACACCTGATGATTATATTCACGCGCTCTGGTTCTGTCCATCCGTTCAGAGGTTCTGGGTACAGGTATGTGAAGACTTGTCTAAATGTTTGAAAATTAATATCCCACTCTCTCCATCTGTTTGCTTATTGGGTATCTTTGAAGATGTTATACTAGAAAAAAATACATCCTATATGCTTTTCACTGCCTTATGCATCGCAAAGAAAACCATACTCGTAAATTGGAAAAATAAAAATAATCTTAGCGTTAATCAGTATAAAAATCTTCTGTTAGATCATATTAGTCTTGAAACAGCATCTGCCGACACATTGGATCAACCTATTTGGCATTCTTTGATCGGCTCCGTTACGTAGTGAGGGTGGGGGGTCTGGGATGTGGCCTTGTGGGGCATTGGGACTGGAGGGGGGGGAGGTTGGGGTTTGGGGCGCCGGGGGGTTAGGGCTGCTTGGGCGGGGAGGACCTCGTCTTCGACCTGGGGAGGACCGGGGGGGGTTCTGGGGGACATCTACTGGGGGCGGCATGCGGGCCCTCGGGTGGTCGGTGGCGGCGGTCATGGGTCGCCGGTCGGTGACCCGGCTGTGCTGGGGTGGTTTCGGGGTGGGTGCCGGGGGCTTGGGACTCTGGGGGCGCGTCGTCCCCGGGCTTGGGCCTGGTGGGGGTCGGGGGTCTTGGGCTCTGGCGGGCGGGTCGCCGGGCTATGGGCTGGCTGGCGCTCTGGTGCCCAGCTCTGGCCGGGGGCTCTCGGCTCGCTGGTGGGTTGGGGTTCATATGCTGGGGGGTGGGTGTCTGGGGGCGTGACTGGTGGCCAATGGGAGGGAGCGGGCAAACCCAGCCTGGGTGTCTAATGTGTTATGTGTTTTGAAAGTTGTTAATATGAAGGGTGGGTATAGTATTTCTTCTGGGGTGGGGATTAGGTGGATGTCCTGGATGATGGTCTTGGACATACTTGGCCAGTGTGCGGGCCCCGGTTGGGGCCTGTTCTTGGTGCTTCCTGGCTCTGTCGACGGTTGGGCGGGCGCTCTTGGCCGTGTCGTCCATGTGGGATTTTGTGTCCTCTTGGACGGCGGGCTGACTGCGGTTCGCAGGGGTCGTGGCGGCCCTGGCGGGTGTGGGCTGTTGGTTCTGCTGTTGGCGGCCCTCGGGGCCGTGTCCCTCTCTGGTCTTGGCTCAATGTCCTGGCGGTCGGAGAGGTGTTTCCTTTACCTCGCTCCTTGGGTGGACCTTGGCGAGCTGGGGGGTAAGCAGGGTCAGCGGGGGAGCTGACTCGCTGTGGGAGCACTGTTCCTGCAGTTATTTTTCTCCCCATCCCTCAACACGCACCTCCGCCCTCTTCATCTTAAATTAATACATGTAGGGAATTTGGGTCTCGGGTGTGCTGCAATGGTTTTACATCTCTGTTGTTAAGAGCACCTGGGACTCAATTTTATATACACTTTAGACATTCATTCATAAACATCTTCATAAAAGTCACATATAGGGAATGGAGTGAGCACTATGGCTATGGGTGGCGGGATGACATCAATCTCGCCCCCATGCCTATGCTCACTCAACATTATGCATCTAGACAATTAGGGCCTGGGTTAGAGTTGGAGTGGAGGGGAAACTGGTATAATGCCAGCCTTTGCTCCTTCTCTTTCCTTTTTAAATACACTTTACAACAACACTCACCAACAGTACATTTGGGGACGGGGGTGTGTGTGTCGGGGTCTTGATTTGTTAATTTCAATTTTATTTATTATGTATTTATTTATATATTATTTATTTATTTTTCTCTTACCCCCCTGGTTGCCTTGCGGACATTCTGGGGGTGGGCCGTCAGGGGTTGTGCTGGGGTGTGGGGGGGTTCGGGGCCTGCGGGTTCGCCGTGGGCGGGGCTGGCAGTGCGCTCCCTCTGGGGCTGCTTGGGCTCGGGTGTCCTGTCCTGTCCTGTCGGCAGGGCGCGGGGTGTGCCGGATCTTGGACGTCTGCTGCTCTCCACCCCAGAATGAATGGGTCTACCTCCTGGGTTTGGATGTGGGCTGCCCCATGTAGGGAGCAGGTACATGTCTTGGACCTAGGGGGTATAGAGTGTGCATCGGGATTATGAATGGAGCGTGTCGTTATTGTTTGTCTTTCTGTGACTGAGGGTGAGGATGAGGGTGGGTCTGAATGAGTGTGTCTGTGTATGAATGTTTAAGTGTCAGGCTGGGACTTGGACTGCCCCCTCTCTGATACTTCTGAGGCTACCCAGTGTCGCGCTCCTGCCACGTGGCCCCCTGGTGGGTGTTCCTCTGCCTACGGGCGTGCTTGGGGCCCTCACTATCTGGGGCTGGGCGCTTGGGCGTTTGTCAGCTCGGCCTGGTGGCTGCCTGGTGGGGCTCGGGTCCTCTGGTCCTGTCAGGTCTGGACCTGAGGGATGGGCGTCCCCGGTGCCCGAGCCTCGGTGACCGGCCCTGGGGCTACGTCGGTGCAGCGGGCTCCGGCGGGGGCCTGTGTATTGTCGCTGTTGACCCCGGGGGGTCATTGTGTGTGGTCCCTGGTGGGGTTCGTCCGGTTCTTCCACTTGGTCGGATCTGGGGAGTGGACGAGTGGCTCGTCCTGTTCGGGTGGTCCTGGGGACTCTGGGCTCGGGGTCCTTCCTGGGGTCTTGGGCTTTGATCGCCCCTTCGTCTGTCTCGGGCTTTGGGGGGACGGGTCTCTGATGCTTCACAGTCGCTACTAAATGTTCTATTGGAGGAACCTCATTCACTTATGCATGCTCACAACCACACACAAATGGATGCAGGGATGTATAGTAGATGTATGTAGATGGGTATATAAATGAATATAAATATATATGTATGTATATTGTATATATATTTGTAGGTATGGGTATGTGTATTTATAGAAATTTGCAAGGTCATGAATATTATCAGTCTTTATGCTTGTATGTTTCGTTGTTGTGTTCTGTCATGTGCTTTGCAGGATTGTGGACGGAGGTTTGGTGTGTTTGCCTTGTGCTCTTTCTGTGGACAATTGTTGTTTTGTTGTCTCACTTTCTCTTTTCTTTCTTTCTCTATTAAAAAAAAAAAAAAAAAAAACTAGTCTGAAGGATCTGTGTTATAATTCAGGGAACAGGATAGTGAAATTGTCTTGGCATTGCCATAAAATTTTCTAAAATAATTCGTGTTTAAAAATATGATTACCGGTAAGTTAAAATTGTTAGGAAAGTATGATACCATGTGAATGCCTGTTTTTGTTTAACTTTGGAGATGTTCAAGCCTAATTTGTTTGTTTAGTAGTTTTATTTATTTTTTTAAAAATAAGGGGCAGGTATAAGAATTTTGTTCTTTCTGCACCCTTTTCATTCAAATTTTCTTTTTATTTTTGATAAATTGGTTTTATTTTGTTTTAAATCTATGAATAAATAAATTTTATTTTTTTAAATTAGGCTATATACTGTACAGTAGTTAAGCGTTTCTCTTGACTGTGAATACTTGAAGGCAAAGTGGAGAAATGTAATCTGAACTTTTCTCAAAGAGCTGCACGTTTTCTGTTTCTTGCAGAGAAAAGCTGGATAATCAATTGGAGAAGGAAGCACGATATCAGCAGCTGATGGTTCACAGTTCACACGATTCAGCCATAGACACAGACTCTATAGAATGGGAGACGGAAGTTGTAGAGCTAGAAAAGCAAAGAGTAAGTTGGTCGTACTTTTAATTACCGTACTAAACAAATGCTTAGTTCAGTCAAAACATTGACATTTTCTGTGTGGTCTTCTACCCCCTAGGATATGGATTTGAATGCTCTTGGGTTTGATATTGCTGAAGGGGTAAATGATTCATATTTGCCAGGTGATAGCGTCATATTTGTCTCCAAGGTGGATCGAGGAGGTATTGCTGAAGGGAGATTAAGGTAAACCTATTTTGATCTATCTGAGATTTGGTTCAGACACTGATGCATTGTTTATTTTATTTTATTTATACTATTAAATCTTTAAATGGAGTAAAATCTAATTCTTACTGTGCAGGGTGAACGATTGGTTGTTGAAAATAAATGATGTAGATTTGACTAATAAGGACAGAACGCAGGCGATCAAAGCTGTGCTGAACGAGGAGGGAGTGATCAATATGGTGGTACGAAGACGAAAGTCGTGTGGAGGACGGATTGTTACGCCGATCCAGATAAACCTGGCTGGACATAAAGGTCAGCGTCAAGTTCCACATAAGAAGCAAGATTAAATATTTTTATTCTACTTCAGATCATTTTGTTGTAAAAAGTACAAACGATATTCCAGTGCGATAGAAGAATCTGTTTTCCTTCCATTTATTTGAAGGTGTTTTTCTGTAAGTGACTAAATGTTCCTCCTCTTTCTTCTCAGACTGTGGCATTAGTTTGGAAAGTGGAGTTTTTGTTGCCAGTTTGGCTGCAGGAAGTCCAGCCTCCAGAGATTGTAATCTTACTGTTGGTGACAGACTATTAGCTGTAAGTATGCCAGCGTAAAATCTGGAGTTACTCAAAACAAGCTGCTTTAGTGCCAAAGCAACAATTGGACTAAAACTGGCCTGTGGTGCCCTCTACTGGCCAACTTGCTGACTACTGTATATTGAAGTTGTACCAGTATAAATAAATTTATGTGCATTATGTTTTTATATGCAACGTTGTTAAAATGAAAATGTAGTTTCACTCTTGGGAACATTTTGGTCATCACCATAAATTATTTCTTCTGTCAAAGTAAAAATTACTGAGTAAAGTTTTGATGCAAGCCTAATCTTAAAATGAGATCAAAACTATTGATGCCGCAGGAAATTGTTGTGCCAGAGTTTCAGCACAAAGGAGCATACACAAAGAATCACACAAGATATAAAACAAAACAAGCGAATATAAAAATATAATGACGGTAAAAATACAAACAATTAAGTTCTGAAACTGATCTGTTTCAGAACTTAATTGTTTGTATTTTTACCGTAACGTTAAATTGTTTATTGTATTGCAGGATTAATTTTATTGTCCTGTGTGTAGAAAAGGGGAGGCGTTGAAAAGTTTGCTAGCCACAGGTAGGAAGGACTTCTGTGAGTTGGTATTAAATTAATATTTTGAAGGCTTCATGAAAATTATATTATGAAACTGGAATGTAGTAATTTCTGGTTTTACATACTGTACTTTTAAAAATTAGGTTCTTTTTTTTAAATTAAAAGTACCGTATTTAAGTTGCTTTATTTAAATTATTATTATTTTTGGTCGGCATTTACCATTTACCATAATCACTGAATTGTAGAGATTACCGTGTTCTGCCTTCACTTCACTTTATTAAGTCCCTGAAGGGCAATTCATTTACAGTGATGATGACAGCCAGGACATTTATACAAACTTTAAACATGACACAATTAATAAATAGGGTAAAACAAAAAGGTACCCGGTACATTCGACACAAGATTAATAATACATAAAAACAGCACAAAAAAAACAAAAGTCAGACTGCAATAATTCAAAAGCAACCTTAGGTCAAGGCATTACATCTATATTTTGTTTAATGACTGTGGGGATGAAAGAAAGTTGTTTAATCTGTCTGTTCTACACCTAGGTCCATATCTTCTGCCCAAAGAAAGAAGATGGAACTGAGTGTGTAGAGGATGAGTGGGATACTCAAAAAATTATTTTTTTTGGCTTTTGATACTGATCTAGACTTAAATCAGTCAGAGATTTTTTTTAATCTTCATTTGCACCACATGTGATACATGTTGTGGAACGAAATTATGTACACCGGGTCCCAGTTACATCCAACAATAAAATGTAAGAGAAAAACCGTAATAAGATCTAAGATATGAACTAAGAAAAACATTTAACTAAAAATACACTAAGCATAAAAACATATCAAACAGCAGCACAAACATTAATGTATGAGCAGATGATCACGAATGAACACAGCAACATGAAGCAGATCAGCAGCAACATGAAACTGATCAGCAGCAACATGAAACTGATCAGCAGCAACATGAAACTGATCAGCAGCAACATGAAACTGATCAGCAGCAACATGAAACTGATCAGCAGCAACATGAAACTGATCAGCAGCAACATGAAACTGATCAGCAGCAACATGAAACTGATAGTAACATGTAATTTTTCATAGTGATTAAATATTTGATTGATTGGATTAAATAGGTCCATGATATCATTGAATTGAACGCCAATGGTTTTTCTGCTTTCTTCTATAACACCCTGTAGGCGATTGCATTTTTATTTTATTTATTATTTTATTTTTTTTGAGTTCAACAACCCAAACCAGTTCTCTCTTGTAAACAAGTCCTCGTGGCTCAATGGAACTAACCTGTTTAAATAAAGGTTGAATGAAGGGGGGGAAGAAGAAAAAACGGCAAAGAAATGAAAAAGTTAAGACTGATTCAATAAAACGGCTGTAAAGCATTGTCATAAAAATGCAGTCAACATTTAAGTTTGTCAGCTTCCAGAGGAAATGAATCTTCTGGTGATCAGCCTGGGACTCAAATGTCTTTTTTTTTTTTCTTCTTTTTTTTTTCATCCATCATTATGCCCAGGTACTTGTATTCTTGCACCTCTTCCACTACCTGACCCTTAATAATAACAGGAGGGAGAGGGGCAGGAGCCTTCATAAAGTCTATGCACATCACTTTTGTTTTTGATGCGTTAATGTGCAGGAAGGATGACTGGCACCACTCAAAGTCCTGCAGGACATTATCTTGGCCTTGGCAGAAAAGTGCAATTATCAAAGTCTTACTTTGTTTTTTTCCTTTTCCAGATCAATGGGATTGAACTTGATGACAAATGTCTCTCTGAATGTGAATCTCTGCTGAGGAACTGTGGAAACTCTCTCAGGATCTCCCTAATGAAGGTGACCACCACAGATTTAACGAAATACAGTATTTTTTTCACGATAACAAATTTTGCTGGGCGATTAATTGTCTCAGAAATTATTGCGATAAACGATAATAATGTTTGAAATTTGACGGTTGCTAATTATTGTCAAATTTAACAAGAGATTTATAATTTTTGTGTAGTACCTTTTTTGACCACTGGATGGCAGTATAAGACTGTTTGAACCGAAGGATGGATAGTGAGGGAGTCGGTAGCGTGTCTAAAAAAATGAGAGGCCTTGACGTGACATGAGCTGTCTCCTTTTTTTGGGTTCTCAAAATGGCGGATGCTCTGTGTGCTTTGAGCTCTTAAGCATAGCATTTTTCACACAAAGCTTTTAATAAAAAATCAGTAAACAAGTTCTCAGCATCTTTTTGCAGAGAAAAACAACTTTTTAGACAAATGCATGAATTTCAACTGTGAATTTTGGAGCTTCGAGAAGACTGAGCCCCCGCCCCCCCCGAGGTTAGCCTGTTAGCTTAGCTCGTAGCCTAGCTTCTCAGTTTAGCTGCTTTTAACGATCCAAAAATGCGATTTTTGTACGGTTCAAACAGATTGTAAAGAGAAAGGGAGGGGTCAGTGAAGAGCACCGGAGTTGAGCTTTTTGTCATCCAGTGCGTTCAGTAGAAAGAGAGAGACGAAGAAACGGTAAAACTGATAAATGAGAAGGTTGATGGTTTTCATTCATCATGCGATTAATTGATTTATTGTTTATTGCAACAGACCTAATTATATAGTGATGGTTGTCAAGTTGCTTATGGCATGATTTATTTTTGAACCTAGATTAATAAAGAAACTACTAATTGCATATTTACTTCCCTTTGACAGTTTTTCCCACCGAGCTGTTCTGGACACAGTTTGTTTGACATGTTGAGGGACTCTGAAAAGACTTTACGGCTCCAGTCTGGAGAAATCCACACCAGGAGCTGCAGGAGCTCGAAGCACAACTGCTCGACTCAAACAGAAAGCTACAAGTCTGGCAGCAGAGAGGAGCACGTCTTTAAAGATACTTGTGATTCTTTGGAAAATGGCAGCAGCTCTCATTCCCACCACAAAACCTTTTCCCATAGCTCCCAGCACGCCTGCTTGGTTTCCACTTCCCACAGTCCTTCAGAACCGCATCCAGCACTCTGTTACCGAAGGCCGGATCTCAGCCCTCATCCCCTCACCTTCACCCCTGTTCTTCCTGAAGTAAACTCGTCGTCTGTAGATGGAGGGCAGAGCTTTCCGCTGAAGGCTGGTGGAGGGACATGGCCGAAAGTCTTAATGGGAACTTCTATTACCGAAGCAAACCCACTGTCGATCTTTAAAAAACCCAAACAGAGGAAGTCCATCTTTGACGTGGCTGCTTTCAGGAGGCCTGAGGTAAACCCTCAGCTGGACTGCTTGTCTCAGACGTTCAAGCACTCTCCACAAAGCTCCGTGTCTGAACCTGCTCCGACACCTCCCACCCCACCAGCCAGGAGCGACTCGTTTCGATTCAAACATCGCCAACAAAGCAGCTCTGCGTCCGACTCCACCATCACCAACGGCGCTCCTCCCGCCTCTGCGGCTCAAGACGCAAGCCCCCAGGACGAGGGGTTGGTGGGGAAGCAGCTCTACTACGTCAACACACCTCCAGAAAAGACCAAGAAGCACTGCGAGGATGGAGGGAGTCGACGCAGAGCAGAGGTGCAGGAGAAGAGGCGCTACCGTCCAAAATCTGCACCAGCTCTGCGGCGGAATGTGACTCCGTTACACATCCCGGCTCCCATGCAGGTAACTGGTACCCAACTTCTGTGTATCCTGATAAACAAACGAGAGGAGTGCTGTTTAGCATTTTGAAATGCATGCCTGTGTGGGTACACTGGATTTCCTGTTTGGAGTGATTCATATTTTAAAAAGTGCTTTACGCTGTCTGAAACCATCCAGATGACCTGACTGAACTTTGATTTTTTTTATTTTTCCCCCTCAGACACAAAGTTTCTCTAACGATGAGCACTCTCCGGAGCCAGTGGACTTGTTACGTTTCTCTCCTTTGAGGACTAATCGGTACAGCATGCCATTTGCACCCCCGGGCTACATTAGCATCTCAGCACGTGAGTCATCCGAATGTGTTCTGATGTGCTTTTCAATAAACTTGGTTTGTGAGTTGAAGAAAACTAGAGCTCAAGTGTGTTTTATTTATTTATTTTATTAGACCCGCCCCAGCGACGTTTAGCACAAAGTCCTGCGATGGCAGGTGCTATGAAGAACCCAGTTTATACAACTTTGAGCCACGAGATTCAAACCAACAACTGTTCTTCAGCTCCCAACTCAGGAATCCATCTTCAGTCACAGAGGTTTCTGCCAGTTTGTTTTTAAGCTAAATATATATCTACAAACGGATTCCAAAAAAGTTGGGACACTAAACAAATTGTGAATAACAACTGAATGCAATGATGTGGAGGTGCCAACATCTAATATTTTATTCAGAATAGAACACAAATCACAGATCAAAAGTTTAAACTGAGAAAATTTATCATTTTTAGGGGTGTAACGAGATCTCGTTGTACGAGATCTCGCAATATTAAACTCCCGCGATATCTCTCGTTGAGAGGTAACGTTGTCTCGCGAGTCGCTAATGCTAGCAGCCCCTAGCAAGTCAGCGTCACGGACAGCATGGCTTCGCCGGATGAAGTTGCTATAGAAGACGCCCCAACTACTGATGGAGGGTCCCGGTGCCGCAGACGCCTCTACATTGATGGAGGGTCCCGGCGCTGCCGACGCTGCCCCGGATGTAAAGACACACTTGTGTAAACACCGGTGTGACCGGTGTTGCCAGATAGAGTCCCACCCACCCAAAGCACTCTTTACCCGCAAAAGTCAGAAGGAAAATCGCGGTGAACCGCCCAATCTGGCAACACTGGTGAGTGACGGCTGCAGATTCAGTGCTGATGCGGATATTTATCAAAGTCAAAGTCAACTTTATTGTCAGAACTGCAATATGTACAGGACATACACAGGACCGAAATTGCGTTTCTCTCAGTCCCTCGGTGCAACAGTAACTATCTAAACACTAAACACTAAAACATTTAATAAACATCCATCCATCCATCCATTTTCTTCCGCTTATCCGGGGTCGGGTCGCGGGGGTAGCAGCCTAATAATTTATATTTAATAAACATAAGCATAAAATAGTAAAAAAGTGTAACACTGTCCTGAGTTTTTTCATAATAGTATAAAAGTATGAAAATTTACACCAACACTGAAACACCAAACTTTTGGAAAGTCCTGCGTGAATATCTATTTTTTTTAAACAAAGTTGAACGTTCTAAGGTCTAAGGATATTCAATCAGTAAAATGAAGACATCAGTTGAGTTTGTAATACATGTTAAAACAGAATAAAAGCCTTTTTGCGGCATAAAACCGATCTTTGAAGTTTTCTTGAACTAATATTAAAATCTCGTCTCGTTCTCGCGAACTCTGTAATTTGTCTCGTCTCGAGAGTTTTGTGTATCGTTACACCCCTAATCATTTTAAGGGAAAAATGTTTCAAAATTTCACGGCGTCAACAAATACCAACAAAGTTGGGACAAGTCCATTTTTACCACTGTGTGGCATCCCCCCTTCTTCTTACAACACTCAACAGACGTCTGGGGACAGAGGAGACCAGTTTCTCAAGTTTAGAAATAGGAATGCTCTCCCATTCATGTCTAATACAGGCCTCTAACTGTTCAATCGTCTTGGGCCTTCTTTGTCGCACCTTCCTCTTTATGATGCACCAAATGTTCTCTATAGGTGAAAGATCTGGACTGCAGGCTGGACATTTCAGTACCCGGATCCTTCTCCTACGTAGCCATGATGTTGTGATTGCTGCAGAATGTGGTCTGGCATTATCTTGTTGAAAAATGCAGGGTCTTCCCTGAAAGAGATGACGTCTAGATGGGAGCATATGTTGTTCTAGAACCTGAACATAGTTCTCTGCATTAATGGTGCCTTTCCAGACATGCAAGCTGCCCATGCCACAAGCACTCATGCAACCCCATACCATCAGTGATGCAGGCTTCTGAACGGAGCGTTGATAACAACTTGGGCTATCCTTGTCCTCTCTGGTCTGGATGACATGGCGTCCCAGTGTTCCATAAAGAACTTCAAATCGTGACTCATCTGACACAGAACAGTCTTCCATTTTGCCACACTCCATTTTAAATGACCCCTGGCCCAGTGCAAACGTCTGAGCTTGTGGAGCTTGCTTAGAAATGGCTTCCTCTTTGCACTGTAGAGTTTCAGCTGGCAACGGCGGATGGCACGGTGGATTGTGTTCACTGACAATGCTTTCTGGAAGTATTCCTGAGCCCATTCTGTTATTTCCTTGACAGTGGCATTCCTGTTTGAGGTGCAGTGACGTTTAAGGGCCCGGAGATCACGAGCATCCAGTAGAGTTTTACGGCCTTGACCCTTACGCACAGCGATTGTTCCAGATTCTCTGACGGTTGATGATGATAACTTAAAAGTCTTTGCTATTTTACGCTGGGTAACACCATTCTGGTATTGCTGCACTATCTTTCTGCGCAACAATGGTGGAATTGGTGATCCTCTTACCATCTTGGCTTCTGAGAGACACTGACACTCTGAGAAGCTCTTTTTATACCAATCATGTTGTCAATTGACCTAATTAGTGTTAATTGGTCTTCCAGCTGTTATATGCTCAATTTCCTTTTTCCAGCCACTTATTGCTACTTGTCATGCACATGTCCCAACTTTTTTGGGATTTGTTGACACAGAAATTTTGAATAAACATATTTTTCCTTTAAAATGTTACATTTACTCAGATTAAACTTTTGTTCTGTCATCTATGTTCTATTACAAATAAAATATTGACTTTTGCCATCTCCACATCATTGCATTCAGTTTTTATTCACAATTTGTTTAGTGTCCCAACTTTTTTGGAATCTGGTTTGTATATTTTTATTTTTTTGTTGTTGTTCAACAGAATGGACCTTTTTTAAATCCAAATATTTTAGACTTGTCATATAAGGTTCTTGTACGGCTCCCATCTATTATTATAAAAAGATTGTGTAGGAAGGAGGGTAAAAAAGTCCAAATCTGTTGTTGCATGTACCAAACAGTGTCCACCCTGCCCCAGATCTCATGAACAGATGGCATCTTGCTCTGGGTTGAATAATTGACTGCCGGGGGACTTACAAAAGCCTCTTTTTCTACTTTTAGGCCCCAGAATCATGGACCCCTTATTCTGGACCTCAGCCACAAGCGCAGCGGAGACTTGACTGAGACAAACGGCAGCCAAACGCCACACAGCACAGACTCGCTGCCCTCTGCAGCCAGGCTGAGTATGTTTGGTGTCCTAGTTTTGAAACAAACAGAACTTGTTTTAGACATCCAGGAAGCAATTTGCTTTCTGGTGACTTTAAACTTCGTTTATTCTGATTACAAAAACATTTTTATCTATTTATTTTTTACTGGTATTTAGCCATGAATCTAAAGTGCATCCGGAAAGTGTTCACAGCGCTTCACTTTTGCCACATTTTACAGCCTTATTCCAAATTGTATTAAATTGATGTATTAAATTGATATTAATCAATTAACTAATTATAAATTAATCTCTTAACTCAAAAATCTACACGCAATACCCCATTATGACAATGTGACTAGATTTTTTTGAATTTTTTGCCAATTTTGTTAAAAACAAAACTAAAATCACATTTAAGTACTGTATTCACAGCCTTTGCCACAACGCTCCCAAGTTGAACTCAGATGTTTCCATTGATCATCCTTGATGTTTCTACGCAAAGGTGGGCAACG
>JBBPBX010019929.1:21831-43935 GCA_038048925.1 Garcialebias charrua | reverse complement strand
TTATCCAGGTCACAATTCCTTCAGGCAAAATCAGTAGATTGATTACCTTGAAGTGGGGTTTGTCTGGCCCCGTTAGGTTCTCAGCTTCTACTGCAGACACCCATTCAGGGGTGTTTCCAGCTGGTACATCCAAGCTGGATAGCCTGCTAGTCTTACTCTTTCCCAGGTCTTGGTAAGATTTTCAACAGTTTCATTTCTGTCCCATGGTACGAAGATGTCTCTTTGCGTGGTGTCCCAGCAGGTCATGTTTGCATATTTGGATCTCCCATGGGAGACTTTTACATGCGTTAGGCTCCATGGTCTGATTCCGGCTTGATACAAAATAACCAACAACATAACTAAGCCTATTAACACTACGAATCCCCGCAGCAGGGTTCGTAGACAAGTTGCTTTATCCATTCTCATAATCCTTAAACAGTCCTTAGGTCGGTCAGGGGTCGCCATATCTTCATAGATTTGTGGTACATCTTCATAGATGTGTGGATCTTCTTCATTGATGTGTGGATCTGCATCGCTGTTTGAATCATCTCGACTTAGTCTACTTTCCAGACTTGTCATGTTGAGAGAGTTTCTTTTCAAAGACTTTGCTTCTTTTAGCTCTGGGCTTCCTCCTCGAGCGCCTGTGAGTTGTGGTCACTCGATCTTTGAGGAGCTCCAGATATAGTGGAGAGGGGTGTGGCCATCCAGGTTGCAGTCTTTACCACACCCACTTCCACCGAATCACCAGCCATTCGGTAGGTTCAGGCTGGGGTCCTTCCAGGTGCCATTTCTGTTGGGGTTTGGGTCCCCATTTCAATTTGATACTTATTCCTTTTATTGTCATGTAGACCACATTAAATATCCATGGTGAGGTTGGAGGACAAGGCTTAGGGTGATATTCTTCTTGAGGTTCATCCAAATGAGACTTTCTGGTATTTTAATGTTTGTGTAGAAATAGTTCTTGGTGCAGTTTTCCCATATAGAGATGTCAATTTTGGGTTTGTTGAACCATACTATGCTTTTTGCTATATTTAGGGCTGGTACTTTCGGGCCCAATGTGGTCGCATTTGACTCACACTGGGACTTGGCCCTCTTTTCCTTTCACACGTCCTTTGTACAGTTCCACGCAGAGAGGAGATGGGTGTGGCAATTCTGGTCTCAACCCTCTCCACACCCACTTCCATTGGTAGACCCCCCAACATGCAGGTTCAAGCTGGGGGCCTTGCAGCCCACAAAAAGGTTCGTCAGATGGGTCCTCACCTCTTCGGTGCTGTTCCTCCGCCTCCCACAGTCTCTGTCTGAACATTTCCCTGGATTTTCTTCCATATTGCACATAGTGTTCACCCCATTCTTCCAACGCTGTTACCGTACTGACAAGTGGGTGTCCTCTGTACGATACAGTCGTCCTGTAAGCCATTCGTACTGGGTATTCTTCCCAATCGTTGATGGTTGTGCAGACTCGATCACACAGCATTCGTAGGGGCAGTTCAGTGTTTTCAACCACTATTTTGTTTGGGTTAGTTTCCCGGTTGTAGATGCTTATTTTCATAGCTCGGCTTGTTGTCCAAACCTCCAACTCCCCTATGGAGATCTCGCAGAAATGTGTTTGATGTGGCTCTCTGTAATTATGGCCCCATCTGATTTTGAATTGCATTCCAAGTACTCTTAAATAGACAACATTGAAGATCCATGGTGTCCCCATTGGGCTGGGGATGTATGGCATTCTCCATGAGTCTTTTGTTACTGCATAGTCCGTGATACCTCTAAGAGACCCTTTAGTTAGGTCTTTGTTCCTGTGGAACATTATACATGAGCAGTAGTAATTTTTGGTTCTGTTAAAGTTTAGGGTGTAATCTTTTCTGGGACGGTCTAACTTTACTAGTTCTTTCCGTACAATTAGAGCTGGTTGATACGGTCCTGTCCTGGATCGTTGAATCAGCAAATTCCACACATAAGTGGGTGCCTCGTCCTCTGAGTCTGAGTCATTGTAAAGCGGGTCTCTGTCCCAGGACCAGCATGTTTCGATGATTTTTGCAGATTTTATATTATCTCTCCCTTTCCAGATATAATTTGGACACCTCACGATTTGATCTAATAATTCTCCACCTTTCCTTTTGCGATGAGATCCTTTGATGATTCTAGCGCCCCGTCGTTCAGTTTTTAGTTGTTCATTTCCTTGTTCATGTGCTTCCATTCCCTCAGAAATGTCTTGCTGGCCCAAGCGTTCAGCACACTTTGCTTTTTCTCTGTTTAACTGGGTTGGGACTTTTCTGTGTCTTCTTTATTGTCTTTGATCAGCTGTATCGTAGCTCCCACCGAGTACACTCCTCTGTATGGTGCCACGACCATCCATACCGAGACTTTAATCCACTGGGTGGAGTCAGGTCTTATGGGCGTGTCTACCCTTTGTGCCTCGTTTGACAATTTACACAGTACTTTACCATAGTCCCCTCCCATTCACAGGTACAATCTTCTGGGCCTCTCTCACTCAATTTCCATAGTGTGAGGATCATTACTCTTGGTAAAACTGTGGTCCTAGTTTTCCCACAAATAAAAGCATCCATTACTTTTACGGGTTTTAGTTGCAACTCCCGTACATCTTTTCTTTTCACCTCAGTTCTGAGGGGTTTATTTTTTCATCTCTTTTTGTTTCTTCGCCTCAAGTTTGAGGGGCTTAGTCTTTTTTCTTCACCTCAAGTTTTGAGGGGCTTAACTTTTCCTGGTCCTTCCCACCAAATGGGTAGGCCAGTAGGTTCCATGTTGACTTCACAGCTGTTTTGCAGCTTTAATCAACTTGATCATTTCGCATTCTGCTGACAGGTATCTTCTCTTGGCGTACTCCAAGGTCTTCAGAGCCCTACCTGCCCAAAGCTCTGAGGTTGTTGTCTTAAGATAACTCCCCCGCATATAGTGGCCATTCTACGATAGGGGAGCATGGTACTTGGTTCATTGGCCATAATCCGGTTTCTGGTTTTGAATTAGCTAGGAATTGGCTACAGTTGCTCTATTTATTGGATTCCCTGCTTTGTTAACACGACCGTGTTTTTTGTTCAATATCTTCACATTGTCTGTGGCGTTGTATTTTGGCTCTACTGCAACTGTTGATGGGTGATCCTGTGCTCTGACCCACACCTTTTGTCCAACTTCAAATGAAGTGTTGGAGACTGGTTGTTCCTCTTTGACCTTGAGGCCCCGCTACTTTCCAGCGTGTTAAATTGACGTTGGTTAAGCTCCTCACCGGGGGAGGGTCTTCCAGCTCGACGCCTGTCATTCAAGGGTTGCCTTACTTCCACAGTTTTAGTGCTCCATTCTTTGGTATTTAGCATTTTTAGCTATCCAATTTTTGGGCTAAACCTGTGGTACTTTCTGCAACTTTGTTGGCTTGAGGCGTGGGGGGCAGTGAGAAAACGCATCACCCCAAAAGTCTGACACTAGTGATCCACTTGTACGTTGTGACAGTGTGTCCCATCATCAGCTCTCAGTTCCTTTAGAAAGCCCAACGACCCACAGAATTGTTCCAGCATGCTGACGACACTGTTGTCATTAGCTTTTCTTGCCGGTTTAACTACCACATACCCTGACATGGAGTCCACTAGCACTAGAAGATATTTCTCTCCCTTCTTGCTAGTGACTCCCATGGGTCCAGCAACATCCATGCACACTGAGCCCCAAGGTATGATACTCTTGATAGTTTGTCCATCCACTCGGTGCCCGCAACGTCCTGCGTTATATTGACCACATACCACACAGTCCTGCAGTACCTTGCGAATTTGCTTCATGGGAATCCAGAGCTCCTGACTCTCCAACTCCTTACGTGTAGGTTGTACGCCCGTATGACCTAGCCCTTCATGCACGCCACGCACAACCTCTAACACGTACTCCTGTGGGACCCTCGGCCCGCCGGGGTTTGTTCCCACTCTCGATCGACAAAACGATTTTTCTCTATTGCACATAAGATCCACTTCTTCATTGCCCTGCCAGTAGTTTTCTTCTTTAGTGTGGGATTTTTGGCGCTCCACCTCCAACTTGTAGATTCAGCTTGATTCCAGCTATTTTCTTCCACAAATCATGGTGAGTCACCACTTTTCCCTTAGCACTTTCAAATCTATTTTCTTCCCAAATGGATAAATCCTTTGTCAGGGCTTGTGCACAGTGATTACTGTTGGTCACTACTGTGATGTTTTTATTTTTCTGTGAGTTAGTTCAAGCAATCCTTCTAGTACTGCCATAACTTCTCCAGTCAGAGCACTTCCTGGCACTCTCTCTATTGGGTGCATGGTTTTCGGACCTATATTTCCGCAGTTGTTTTAGAATCTAGCCATAGAGGCTGACTTAATGATTTGCTTCAACTTCTCTTTCCCAGCCGGGGAGAAGTCGTTTTCATTCACTCTTTGTTCTGTTACTTCGGGGAGATTTTCACAGGTTTTTGTACAGTCCTGTTTGCTAATTGAACTGTAAGATGTCTTATTGCTTTCAGGTTTTTGCGGGTCATAGACACTCTGCCCCAGAGCCTATTAGGTAAGGTTTTCCATCCACTTTGGCATAGATTTCGACACGTCCTAATAAACTTTATCTAGGGTGACCCGTAACCTTTCGGCCATCATTCAGCTGGTCCCCCCTCCCTTCTCAGTCGGAATTCATGAAGGGCCTTTCTTTCCTCAGGGGTCATTTTAGCATAATCTTTTGAGGGCACATAGTCGCCCCATCTTTGACGAGTGGTGTTAGCTGCTGGGGCTTGAAATCTTCCATGTAGTTGGTCCCCAATTTTTGGTTTTGACTGGGGTCTCGGGGGTCGTTCCTTACACCGTGGTCCTGGCGGTCTTTGATACCCCCTGTGTTGATCATGTTGTTGTTGTTGAGCCCTATGGGCTGCTTTTTGCTTTCTTGGGTTTTGTTTCATCCCGTTTTTTCTCTTTTCATCCCAACATTGTTTGTCAAGGTCACAAGACTTTACTGCTTGATCGATCTTGAGGACCAAGGTCTCACCAGGCATCCCAATGAAGGTCACTTCTCTCTTACTTCCCTTTACTACCACTCTCAGAGCCCCAACATCGTTTACTCGAGGAATTGTTCGTCCGAGTCGATTCCAGACTGATGTGGGGTGTTGTCCTTGATCCATGCCTTCTTTTGCCTGTTGGATTTGAGAATCCCCCGTCGTGGTAGTAGATACCAGCTCAGGTTTTGTTTCAGTTGGATCGTTCATTTTGGACTGGTCCACCAGTCCTACTGGTGCCACACCCGTGGCCATTCTTCGTTTTTGCCGTCTCGAGTTGTCTGTTCCACAGAGCCTCCCGGACTCTATACCTTGCGCTTCGGATGGGAACAGACCTTCTGCTTAACTTACCCTTTGAACCATGGTCAGTAGTCCTTAGTAAGCTCCACTTACCCCACCACTGCCTAGTAGTATAGGGTACTCAGCTGGTAGCTAGTCCTGCCGCGCTACAACTCCTCCACCCTAGGAGAGTTGTGGTTTGGCGCTCGGTCAGTCCACTGATGCACGCCTTGTTATCTTGAGTTCTTTATGCTTTAAGCACGTTGGGCGCCATGTTAATTCTACGTGAGTGAGGTTAGCCGCAGGATCTTGCGACAAGTCCTCACTCCAGCCTCTCCAGTAACGGGTTGTTTAACTTTTATCCTTGCACACGAGTATTACCCGATATGTCTCAAGATTAGTTAGAATTAAGGCTGAGACGAGGTAAATTCACCCAGACTGTTCACTGTCTCCGATTTGCAATGTCATATCCTCGTTTCACCCCGCCGATAGCCCGACTTAGCAGAATGGAGTCAGATCGTATCTCACGGAGAAACATGCATTCACGACAGCCTTTACCTCTTTGTAGATAGTTATTGTTATCCGTCTGGTTAGTTTTAGAACCTAGGAAAATAAGGTTCCAGGATATTGTTTTACTCTTTTTGGCTAACACAACCATTTAAAACCTCCAATAATCTTGTTGTTATCTTTGAACCAAGTTTTCCATCATTTAATATCAAGGTGAGTCAAAGGAAAAATCCAAATTTGTACGTTTTATGTTTCTTTATTATTTAGTTGCAGGGGATTTAACAGCATAAGCACTACTTACTACAGAAAAGATTTAATCAGGTTACATGATTTGCATTTAAGAGAGTTAAATGATTCACAGCTCACCAAAGATGTCTTCCACACGCTGGGCTTTAATGTGTTTTTAGCTTTAATTGAATTGAGTTCTACTCCAATGTATAATTTGTATAATCTTCTAAAATGTTGGTTTATTCTACAATAATCTGATTCCGATCAAATATGTTTAATCCATCCAGGTAATCTTGGTGTGTTCCAACTTATGTTTTTATCTCCACCAGAAAACTTTGTTCCAATCCTATCAGGAAATCTTGTTGTTGTTCCACAGAAAAAACCTCCAGGTGATGCTGTTGTGCTCCAATTAAAAGTCTGCACTCCAGCAGACTGGACAAATCTTTGTTTAATCCCACATAGGAAAAGCTTGTGTTTCCAATTCTTCAGGAAAAACTTGTTTTGTAATCATCCACTTTAGGAAAAACTTGTTTTGTAATCACACCAAAGAAATCTTCATTTAATCCTGTTATAATCCAGTCAGGAAAGTCTGCACTTCCAGCAGACTGAATAAGTCTTCGTTGTAATTCCACAGAAAAACCTCCAGGTAATTCTGTCGTGTTAAAAATCCCAGTTGTAATCCATCAAAACTGTTCAGGGCTAAAAAATCTGGTAATCCTCCCAGGCAAAATCAATTATTCCTCAAAAGTGTTATCCATTCAAAGATATTGTAATCCATTCAGTTGTTCCGCGATGCTGATGAACAAGGCCTTCAAAGCAGGCCTGAGGCTAAAATTAGAACATCGTGTTCTCCTGGCTTTCCATCCAAGGTCAGTCAGCTTCTAGCTGGCAGGTCTCACTCCGTGGTCAGACCGGGTGACCCGAAAACAATAACTGACTTTCCAATCTTCAGGATCCCTTCAGCAAAATCAGCTTTAATCCATCAAAGATTGTTTTCCAAACATTCAGCTCGCTGCAGCCGCAAAGAGCACTCCTTTTGTTCAGGGGAAAAACTCTTTTTGAATTAATCAAATTTTCCCAGAGTATCCAGCAAATTCAAAGAATTCTTCATGATTTCAGCATCTTCAACCAGTTGTATTCCATAATTAATGTTGAATCTTATCAAGAAATGTTGTTTTGTTCCACAAATTTGTTAAATCCATCCAGAAAAATGGTAATCCAGAAATAGACAATTTTAATCCATTAGATAATGTGGTAATTCCTGGAAAAATTAGTTAAAAATCCATTACGAGAGGCCTTTAACAGCGGTTAGAAGACGAACAGGGACACTGTGTTCTTCTTATCTTCCCAATTTTCCCAAACATTCAGCTTGCTGCAGTCTGATCTCTCGACGCACAAAACTTCTCTTTAAACTCCTTTTAATCTGTTATGAACAGAAAGGAAAATATCCCTAATTCATTCAGAAGGGAAAAAAATTGGTTTAATCCATTAATTGAGGTTTATTCCACAGAATTGTTATAAAACAAAAAAATCTTGTAAAAAATAAAAATAATTATATCCAGGAAAAATCAGTTACTCCGATAAAAATGTAAAAACATCCATTCACAGCTCCGTTGAGCTTTCAAAGGCCCTTTTGCAGCAGCAGGGAGGACAACAAGAACTCCGTGCTCCTTTTAGCTCAAACAAGCTGATAAACCAGTCCGCTTTCAGCGAGAAGATCTCCGCTTTGTTGGTTTCAACCGATTATTTAATCTTCTTGTATAAAAGGAGGCTTTTTTACTGTTATTAATAATTTACTCTTAATATAAATTTAGTTGTGGATTAAACTGGGAATATAACCTACCTTTTTTTGTCAGAAAGTGCCACAAGGGATTTCCAAAAGAATAGGAAAATTATTCCATCTCTGAAGCCAGTCCAAATTGTGAATAAGTTGGAAATATCCGGGCTGAGAGGCAAAAAAGCATTCCTTGTTGATCAAAAAGAAAAACCCTTTTTCGGATAATCCAATCTTCTTCTTTTCAGCTCCAGAGAGTTCAGTTATAATCCACAAGAATTCTTCAGGGGTCCAAAAACTCAGCAATTTTTCTTCTCTTCCACAGCTTTTTTATGCTCCAACAGAGGGACTTCAGCCCCCACTTGCAGACGCTATGTCATTTTGTTATTTTTTCATTGGTTATTCGTGAGGTAACTTTTTACACCTCCTCCCAGCCCTCATCAAATGATGACATAATATTTTTCTCCTTCGCTCTCACCCTCCCTTCACACGAGAGTCTGGTCAGACAGGTTTAAACTTTCACCCAGATCTCTCAACTTTTACCTACATTTACCCAAACTGTGGAAAAAACACTCTTTTAACGTGCTATGTAATATTTAAAACTATTTTTCAATACCCAGCAGTGGAGAACCTCTTTGGTTTACCGTGAATCTTAAAAGAAAACATAAAATAACATTCATTTTACCTATAATACATAATCCTGCATCTTTAGTTAACCACTTGACACACACTTCACATATTCAATCACTTCTCACACTTTGTTTCATATAAGAACACTTTTTTTATATAATTATATGTGTTTGATTTAGAAGTGAACTGTTAAGAACCTACAAACTCCTCCGCAGCTCCTCCTCTGTGAGTTTGTAAAGTGTGCACCTTTTTATCTCCTCTGACCTATTTCTGCTCCAAGCAGACCTCAGCTATTTATCTATGTGTGTGTGTGCGTGCACGTGTGTGCGTGGGTGTGTGTGTGTGCGTTAGAGCTTCTGTGTCTGGCTGCTGTAGCATGGTTCAAAAAGTGCTCATTCAAAGATTACATTTTATTTTAATTATCTTTGTTTTAAATGCTTTAAAAACTCTTTTCATTTTTAACAGGCCCTAAATCACAGAGCTCTGTTTTAAGAGGCCTTCAGCTCATCTAACAAAGTGTTCTTTCTATTTGACCTATATTTCTGCTCCGAGCAGACTTGACTCTTTTCTGCAGCTGTGAAACACGAAGAGGCCCGGCTGTCTTGCTCCTGCCTTGAGCGTGTGTTTGGATAAATATGAGGCCTGCTGTTCGTATGGCTTCGTGTGTCTGCATCATGATTCAAAATGCTATGATTTTATTGCTATCCAATAAAAGATTATATTTATATGTTTGATCAGTTCTGTATGAGATTTAAATACCCTAAAAACTATTTTCTTTCTTCTTGATAAGAAGCCCAAGCTCTTTGCAACAACTTGCAGCTTCTTATCTAGTTTTGATCCATATTTTCTCAGAGAGAGACCTGCTGCTTTTCAGAGGCCTTGGTTTTTCTGCCTAGTGTGTGCATGTAAGGCCTGACTCAAACTTATTTCTTATCGCACAGGGTTAACCAAAAAATGCCATGCAATAACACAAAAATGGTTTACCAAAATACAGACAAAGCATATAAAAAGTAAAAAACATACATCATGTTTTTCTGCTTATGAGTTTAAAATGCCATATAAATTAAACTAATCTAGGGTTACTGACGGTGTGTTATTACACCCAGCTCTGAGCCCTGTGCCAAAGGCAACTTACCATGTGTGTGTATATGTGTTGTAAAGATTTTTGTAGCAGTATAAGTCTGTTTTCAATATAAAAGTCCTGCATACTTTGACATCCCCTGCTTGAAAACAGGCGGTACTGCTCAAACAAGTCCTTTAACACTCATCGTGATCTTCTCGTCATCTGTGTCCATGCCATCTGGGACCCCGAGATGTCGTCGTTAGGTCACGCAGGATCCTTGGTGCCTCTGGACCCTGGATTGCTGTTCGCTTCTTCTCAACCTCCATCATGGTGTAGTCATCCTGGTCAGTTCCACGTGTTCCGCCCGACTGAGGTGAGGTTATCTCCTCAGGTCGTCTCCTCAGGTCATCTCCGGAGATCCTGTAGTGGTCAATGATTCTTCTTTCTCCCTTGTTGATCGAGCATCAGGATCAGCATTCTCACTGGCATGAGGCATCAGTTGTTTCAGCATTCTCCCTGGCTTCAGATATCCTTCAGGCGAGTAGGCAGTATTTTCATCCATCACCTGCTGATGCGGTGGTGTTGGCCTTGGGTCTTCAAGAATCAAGTCAGACTCTGAGTCAATGGGATCAGCTACTGCTGAACTGACTGGGATAGCGTTGTCAGGTTCTTCCGGCTTAGCTGGGCCGGTTGTATCAGGACATTGTAAATAAGTAAATAAGTGAAATAAGTAAATAAGAAAATAAGTAAAGAAGTAAAGAAGTAAACTAATTTCTATATACTAGCAAGAGCCGGGGGGGTTTTAAGCGGTGTTGGCTAAAATTATCAATTTCTTTCTGCTTTCGGAATCAAACCTCCTGGGTCGTACTTTGGGACTTTGCTCAGTAGCGTTGATTCTGACACCGTCTTGTGTTTTACGGTGTGGACAGTCTTGACTTTTGGTTAGGTTTTGATGTTCTCCAGTCCGGTTTCTTCTGATGAAAGGAGGGACTTTGTCACAGTCCAGATGAATATTACCCCAAAATTCCCAACGAGGGAGTATGGCTTGGCAGCTGTCATCCTTCGGTGGGGCAGGATAAATCACTTCAGCCTCCCAATATCCTTGGTGGCATAATCCCATTAGTGGTCTACAGCCCCAATCACAGTGCCATTCAGGGGTTTCATCGTCCAGATGAATCCAGTTACATCTCGTTGTCCTTTTTATGTTGTGATGCAGGAGCATTATCCAGGTCACAATTCCTTCAGGCAAAATCAGTAGATTGATTACCTTGAAGTGGGGTTTGTCTGGCCCCGTTAGGTTCTCAGCCTCTACTGCTGACACCCATTCAGGGGTGTTTCCCAACCGGTACATCCAGGCTGGATAGCCTGCTAGTCTTACTCTTTCCCAGGTTTTGGTAAGATTTTCAACAGTTTCATTTCTGTCCCATGGTACGAAGATGTCTCTTTGCGTGGTTTCCCAGCAGGTCATGTTTGCATATTTGGATCTCCCATGGGAGACTTTTACATGCGTTAGGCTCCATGGTCTGATTCCGGCTTGATACAAAATAACCAACAACATAACTAAGCCTATTAACACTACGAATCCCCGCAGCAGGGTTCGTAGACAAGTTGCTTTATCCATTCTCATAATCCTTAAACAGTCCTTAGGTCGGTCAGGGGTCGCCATATCTTCATAGATTTGTGGTACATCTTCATAGATGTGTGGATCTTCTTCATTGATGTGTGGATCTGCATCGCTGTTTGAATCATCTCGACTTAGTCTACTTTCCAGACTTGTCATGTTGAGAGAGTTTCTTTTCAAAGACTTTGCTTCTTTTAGCTCTGGGCTTCCTCCTCGAGCGCCTGTGAGTTGTGGTCACTCGATCTTTGAGGAGCTCCAGATATAGTGGAGAGGGGTGTGGCCATCCAGGTTGCAATCTTTACCACACCCACTTCCACCGAATCACCAGCCATTCGGTAGGTTCAGGCTGGGGTCCTTCCAGGTGCCATTTCTGTTGGGGTTTGGGTCCCCATTTCAATTTGATACTTATTCCTTTTATCGTCATGTAGACCACATTAAATATCCATGGTGAGGTTGGAGGACGAGGCTTAGGGTGATATTCTTCTTGAGGTTCATCCAAATGAGACTTTCTGGTATTTTTGGCGATCGGTCTTGAGTCTATTATGTCTTTCTCTGTCACTGCTCTTCTATGGGGTTCTGCATGCTACATGGTGTGAGGTGGTCAACCATCTGTGGGCGTTCCAGATTACCAATGTGGTCGCTTTTGACTCTCACTGGGACTTGGTCCTCTTTTCCTTTCACACGTCCTTTGTACAGTTCCACGCAGAGAGGCGATGGGTGTGGCAATTCTGGTCTCAACCCTCTCCACACCCACTTCCATTGGTAGACCCCCCAACATCAACATGCAGGTTCAAGCTGGGGGCCTTGCAGCCCACAAAAAGGTTCGTCAGATGGGTCCTCACCTCTTCGGTGCTGTTCCTCCGCCTCCCACAGTCTCTGTCTGAACATTTCCCTGGATTTTCTTCCATATTGCACATAGTGTTCACCCCATTCTTCCAACGCTGTTACCGTACTGACAAGTGGGTGTCCTCTGTACGATACAGTCGTCCTGTAAGCCATTCGTACTGGGTATTCTTCCCAATCGTTGATGGTTGTGCAGACTCGATCACACAGCATTCGTAGGGGCAGTTCAGTGTTTTCAACCACTATTTTGTTTGGGTTAGTTTCCCGGTTGTAGATGCTTATTTTCATAGCTCGGCTTGTTGTCCAAACCTCCAACTCCCCTATGGAGATCTCGCAGAATTGTGTTTGATGTGGCTCTCTGTAATTATGGCCCCATCTGATTTTGAATTGCATTCCGAGTACTATTAAATAGACAACATTGAAGATCCATGGTGTCCCCATTGGGCTGGGGTTGTATGGCCTTCTCCATGAGTCTTTTGTTACTGCGTAGTCAGTGATACCCCTAAGAGACCCTTTAGTTAGGTCTTTGTTCCTGTAGAACATTATACATGAGCAGTAGTAATTTTTGGTTCTGTTAAAGTTTAGGGTGTAATCTTTTCTGGGACGGTCTAACTTTACTAGTTCTTTCCGTACAATTAGAGCTGGTTGATACGGTCCTGTCCTGGATCGTTGAATCAGCAAATTCCACACATAAGTGGGTGCCTCATCCTCTGAGTCTGAGTCATTGTAAAGCGGGTCTCTGTCCCAGGACCAGCATGTTTCGATGATTTTTGCAGATTTTATATTATCTCTCCCTTTCCAGATATAATTTGGACACCTCACGATTTGATCTAATAATTCTCTACCTTTCCTTCTGCGATGAGATCCTTTGATGATTCTAGCGCCCCGTCGTTCAGTTTTTAGTTGTCCATTTCCTTGTTCATGTGCTTCCATTCCCTCAGAAATGTCTTGCTGGCCCAAGCGTTCAATACACTTAGCTTTTTCTCTGTTTAACACTACTTTGACTAAGGCTACGCTTTTTTGCGCAAGTGAACTTGGCTTCTAAATCCCCCAGTCCCTTTCAGTGGGCTATATAATGTCGATTCAAATGCTAATGACCCTACTAAAGACCCATTAATTGTACACCTACATCCCCCCACCCCCTACCCCTCAGTCCAAAATCCTTGGACCCAGTGCAGGCCTTATATAACACATAAGCATTTATCGCTGCCAGGTCAAGCATGTTGTAGAACACGGCAATGGGCCGCACAGTATATAAATGTGCAATCTGGTCCATTATACCGGTGAGTCAGTTGACCTCAAGTCATGTGACCTGTCGGTCCGTCAGTTGACCTCATGTCATGTGACCTGTGTCAGTCCGTCAGTTGACCTCATGTCGTGTGATCTGTGTTGGTCCATCAGTTGACTTCATGTCATGTGACCTGTGTCAGTCCGTCAGTTGACCTCGGGTCATGTGACCTGTGTCGGTCCGTCAGTTGACCTTAGGTCATGTGACCTATGTCTGTATGTCAGTTGACCTCATGCCATGTGACCTATGTCAGTCTGTCAGTTGACTTTATGTCGTGTGACCTGTGTTGGTCTGTCACTTGACCTCAGGTCATGTGACCTGTGTCGGTACATCAGTTGACCTCATGCCGTGTGACCTATGTCGGTACGTCAGTTGACCTTGGGTCATGTGACCTATGTCGGTCCGTCAGTTGACCTCAGGTCGTGTCGGTACGTCAGTTGACCTCAGGTCATGTGACCTGTGTCGGTACGTCAGTTGACCTCATGTCACGTGACCTGTGTCAGTCCGTCAGGTGACGGACAACAATAGTTCAAGCATGTTGTAGAACACAGCAATGGGCCACCTGCATGTGCCGGCACGCACTGTATATACATGTGCCAAGGACAAGGAGAGAGACAGTACTTGAAAGCAAAATAATTTATTTGACAGACCATCAGGGTTACAGGATAATCAGCACAGCAGTATAAGACAATTTTATGCATAAAATTGTTCTGGAGCAGACAAAGCTTTCCGTTCAGTGGATGTCCCAAAATGCTCAACTGTGAGATAAATTCAGGGTCTGTTATGTGTGAATTCAGGTCAGGGCCTCTCTTCTGACTAAGGGGGGAAGTGCAAGCAGAGTCTTGGGGCCAGTTTACACGGCGCGTATTTTTAGTGTAACCGCTACTTTCTCTTTGCGACTTTGCTTATCGCCTACACGACGCTGCTGGCCCCCCTCGATGACACCGATACTTTTCTGACCCTGCTCTCAAGGTGGAAGTTTTTTGCTGACCCCCCGTTGATAATGTAAACATCTCCCGTGGAGCTTTTGTTATCAACCACATGCGCGCAGCCCGCACGCGCGGACAGTGACATTTCACGTGTCACGTTGCTCAATATAACAGTTTAACAATAATAAACAGTATTTATGTTGGCGTGGGAGATGTAAATTTATCTGAACTACAGTATCTATCTGGACTCGTTACATTTTTTAAACAGTGCGTAACGTGCTGTGAAAATGAAGACACAGGTTTATTTTTTATTTATTTATTTATTCAGCACCAAAGTTTAAACACAAACACTGAGAATTAAACTGAACACACTATTAAAACACGTGAACCGAACTGTAACTACGTTAATGAACTGGACTCTTGCTGTGTGTTCATCTGGACCCATCAGAACCGCCAGAACCGTCTGCCTGTCAACGACAGCTTCTCCACCTGGCAGAAATAAATAAATAAATAAATAAAAACTCAGTTGTTGTGTGATCAAAGTAAACACAAGCACACATTATATTAAGAATGTTGATTTACCTGCTGTAAGTCAGCTGTTTATCACGGCGTAAAGTCCGGTTCTGGTCCACAGTCCACTCAGCGGTTCTGGTCCACAGGCTCAGCGCAGCTTGTTAGATGAAGCGGGTCCCACTGACTCAAATCTGTTGACTCTTATCCAAATTCCAGCTTTAACTTGTTGTTAACTTGTTGACAACAACTTGTAGTTAGCTGATTTTAGCCAGAGAGGAAAACAGACGAGGCAGCTGCTCTGTTTACCTCAGGCAGCGCATGCGCAGTAGTGAAGGTTCCAAAAATCACAGCGCCATCTAAAGGCCCAGCATGGTAACTACAGTGAAATCATGAGGACGGGGGGTGGAGGGGGAGAGAGTCGTATCCACAGAATTCGACAGTGTCAACGCAAAACTTTTCACCTAATTAACATACCCAAAACATCCGTTTCCCCCACACAGTGTCCGTGTAAACAGGGCCTTACTTACCTGGTGGAAATATTGGAATGCAGTCTGTGCAGTCTGGTGTGGTGGGGGTGTCTGAGTTGAGTGCACACATATTTATAACAAAAGGCAGTTAATGGTCCAATGATTGTTCAGGAGAAGGAGGGGGTTTGTCCTCAGGATCTTGAAAATTCAGTCATCCTAGTGTTAACTGGGATGGGACTTTTCTGTGTCTTCTTTATTGTCTTTGATCAGCTGTATCGTATCTCCCACCGAATACACTCCCTTGTGTGGAGCCACGATCATCTGTACTGAGACTTTAATCCACTGGGTGGAGTCAGGTCTTATGGGCGTGTCTACCCTTTGTGCCTCGTTTGACAATTTACACAATACTTTACCATAGTCCCCTCCCATTCACAGGTACAATCTTCTGGGCCTCACTCACTCAATTTCCATAGTGTGAGGATCATTACTCTTAGTAAAACTGTGGTCCTACTTTTCACACAAATAAAAGCATCCATTACTTTTACGGGTTTTAGTTGCAACTCCCGTACATCTTCTTTCTTTTCACCTCAGCTCTGAGGGGCTTATTTTTTCATCTCTTTTTGTTTCTTCGCCTCAGGTTTAAGGGGCTCACAGTTTCATTATTTTCTCTTCGCCTCAGGTTTGAGGGGCTTATCTTTTCCTGGTCCCTCCCACCAAATGGGAAGGCCAGTAGGTTCCATGTTGACTTCACAGCTGTTTTGCAGCTTTAATCAACTTGATCATTTCGCATTCTGCTGACAGGCATCTTCTCTTGGCGTACTCCAAGATCTTCAGAGCCCTACCTGCCCAAAGCTCTGAGGTTGTTCTTCTTAAGATAACTCCCCCGCATATAGTGGCCATTCTACGATAGGGGAGCATGGTACTTGGTTCATTGGCCATAATCCGGTTTCTGGTTTTGAATTAGCTAGGAATTGGCTTCAGTTGCTCTATTTCTCGGATTCCCTGTTTTTGTTAACACAACCGTGTTATTGTCTAATATTCTCTTCACTTTGTCTGTGGCGTTGTATTTTGGACCCACAGACTTGTTCCAGCATGCTGACGACACTGTTGTCATTAGCTTTTCTTGCTGGTTTAACTACCACATACCCTGACCTCGAGTCCACTAGCACTAGAAGATATTTCTCTCCCTTCTTGCTAGTGACTCCCATGTTTCCAGCAACATCCATGCACACTGAGCCCCAAGGTATGATACTTTTGATAGTTTGTCCATCCACTCGGTGCCCGCAACGTCCTGCGTCATATTGACCACATACCACACAGACCTGCAGTACCTTGCGAATTTGCTTCATGGGAATCCAGAGCTCCTGACTCTCCAACTCCTTACGTGTAGGTTGTACGCCCGTATGACCTAGCCCTTCATGCACGCCACGCACAACCTCTAACACGTACTCCTGTGGGACCCTCGGCCCGCCGGGGTTTGTTCCCACGCTCGATCCCGACAAAAACGATCTTTCTCTGTTGCACATTTTTTAAATCTAGCCACAGAGGCTGACTTAATGATTTGCTTCAACTTCTCTTTCCCAGCCGGGGAGAAGTCGCTTTCATTCACTCGTTGTTCTGTTACTTCGGGGATATTTTCACAGGTATTTGTACAGTCCTGTTTGCCAATTGAACTGTAAGGTGTTATATTGTTTTTAGGTTTCTGCGGGTCATAGCCACCTCTGCCCCAAAGACTATTAGGTAAGGTTTTCCATCCACTTTGGCATAGATTTCAACCCCGTCCTAATAAGCGTTATCTAGGGTGACCCGCAACCTTTCGGCCATTATTTAGCTGGTCCCCCATCCCTTCTCAGTCGGAATTCATGAAGGGCCCTTCTTTCATCTGGGGTCATTTTAACATATTCTTTTGAGGGCACATAGTCGCCCCATCTTCGAGGTGTTGTGTTAGCTGCCTCGGCTTGAAATCCCCTTTGTTGTTGGTTTTGTTGTTGAGCTCTAGGGGCTGATTTTGGCCATGTTAGATTTTGTTTCATCCCGTTTTTTCTCTTTTCATCCCAACATTGTTTGTCTAGGTCACAAGACTTTACTGCTTGATCGATCTTGAGGACCAAGGTCTCACCAGGCATCCCAATGAAGGTCACTTCTCTCTTACTTCCCTTTACTACCACTCTCAGAGCCCCAACATCCTTATCTCGAGGAACTGTTCGTCCGAGTCGATTCCAGACTGATGTGGGGTGTCGTCCTTGATCCATGCCTTCTTCTGCCTGTTGGATTTGAGAATCCTCCGTCGTGGTAGTAGATACCAGCTCAGGTTTGGTTTAGTTGGATCGTCCATTTTGGACTGGTCCACCAGTCCCATTGGTGCCACACCCGTGGCCATTTTTCGTTTTTGCCGTCTCGAGTTGTCTGTTCCTCAGAGCCTCCCGGACTCTATACCTTGCGCTTCGGATGGGAACAGACCTTCTGCTTAACTTACCCTTTGAACCATGGTCAGTAGTCCTTAGTAAGCTCCACTTACCCCACCACTGCCTAGTAGTATAGGGTACTCAGCAGGTAGCTAGTCCTGCCGCGCTACAACTCCTCCACCCTAGGAGAAGTGTGGTTTGGCGCTCGGTCAGTCCACTGATGCACGCCTTGTTATCTTGAGTTCTTTATGCTTTAAGCACGTTGGGCGCTATGTTAATTCTACGTGAGTGAGGTTAGCCGCAGGATCTTGCGACAAGTCCTCACTCCAGCCTCTCCAGTAACGGGTTTTTTAACTTTTATCCTTGCACACGAGTATTACCCGATATGTCTCAAGATTAGTTAGAATTAAGGCTGAGACGAGGTAATTCACTTAGGCTTGTTCACTGTCTACATCTGACATGTCACACCCTTAGTCCCACTCCGATTTGATAGCCTGACTTAGCAGAATGGAGTCAGATCGTATCTCCCGGAGAAACATGCATTAAACGACAGCTTACCTCTGTAGATGGTAATTGTTTCTGGCCTAATAAATTTTAGGATCTTGGAAAGTAAAATCCTAGGATGTTGTTTATATCTTTTTGGCTAACACAACCATTTAAAACCTCCAATAATCTTGTTGTTATCTTGAACCAAGTTTTCCATCATTTAATATCAAGGTGAGTCAAAGGAAAATCCAAATTTGTACGTTTTTATGTTTCTTTATTATTTAGTTGCAGGGGTAACAGCATAAGCACTACTTACTACAGAAAAGATTCAATCAGGTTACATGATTTGCATTTAAGAGATAAAATGATTCACAGCTCACCAAAAGATGTCTTCCACACACCGGGCTCTAAGATATTTTCAATCCTTAATTAAATTTGAGTTGTAATCCAATGAGCACTCCACATTAAGTATTCTACTTTTGTTCAGGAAACCTTGTTATGATTCAACCAGGGAAATCTTGTTATTTTTCTACAGAAAAACCCTCCAGGTAACGCTGTTGTGCTCCAATCAGAAGTCTGCACTCCAGCAGACTGGACAAATCTTTGTTTAATCCCGCATAGGAAAAGCTTGTGTTTTTAATCCTTCAGGAAAAACTTGTTTTGTAATCATCCACTTTAGGAAAGACTTGTTTTGTAATCCCACCAAAGAAACCTTCATTTAATCCTGCTATAATCCAGTCAGGAAAGCCCGCACTTCCAGCAGACTGAATAAGTCTTCGTTGTAATTCCACAGAAAAACTCCAGGTAATTCTGTCGTGTTAAAAATCCCAGTTGTAATCCATCAAAACTGTTCAGGGCTAAAAAATCTGGTAATCCTCCCAGTCAAAATCAATTATTCCTCAAAAGTGTTATCCATTCAAAGATATTGTAATCCATTCAGTTGTTCTGCGATGCTGATGAACAAGGCCTTCAAAGCAGGCCTGAGGCTAAAATTAGAACATCGTGTTCTCCTGGCCGAATATCCAAGGTCAGTCAGCTTCCAGCTGGTAGGTCTCACTCCGTGGTCAGACCGGGTGACCCGAAAACAATAACTGACTTTCCAATCTTCAGGATCCCTTCAGCAAAATCAGCTTTAATCCATCAAAGATTGTTTTCCAAACATTCAGCTTGCTGCAGTCTGATCTCTCGACGCACAAAACCTCTCTTTAAACTTTTCCTAATCTGTTATGAACAGAAAGGAAAATATCCCTAATTCATTCAGAAGGGAAAAAAAATTGGTTCAATCCATTAATTGAGGTTTACTCCACAGAATTGTTATAAAACAAAAAAAATCTTGTAAAAAATAAAAATAATTATATCCAGGAAAAATCAGTTACTCCGATAAAAATGTAAAAACATCCATTCACAGCTCCGTTGAGCTTTCAAAGGCCCTTTTGCAGCAGCAGGGAGGACAACAAGAACTCCGTGCTCCTTTTAGCTCAAACAAGCTGATAAACCAGTCCGCTTTCAGCGAGAAGATCTCCGCTTTGTTGGTTTCAACCGATTATTTAATCTTCTTGTATAAAAGGAGGCTTTTTTACTGTTATTAATAATTTACTCTTAATATAAATTTAGATGTGGATCGAACTGGGAAAATTATCCTACCTTTTTTGTCAGAAAGTGCCACAAGGGATTTCCAAAAGAATAGGAAAATTATTCCATCTCTGAAGCCAGTCCAAATTGTGAATAAGTTGGAAATGCTGAGAGGCAAAAAAGTATTCTTTGTTGATCAAAAAGAAAAACCCTTTTTCAGATAATCCAATCTTCTTCTTTTCAGCTCCAGAGATTTCAGTTATAATCCACAAGAATTCTTCAGGGGTCCAAAAACTCAGCAAAATTTCTTCTCTTCCACAGCTTTTTTATACTCTAACAGAGGGACTTCAGCCCCCACTTGCAGACGCTATGTCATTTTGTTATTTTTTCATTGGTTATTCGTGAGGTAACTTTTTACACCTCCTCCCAGCCCTCATCAAACGATGACATAATATTTTTCTCCTTCGCTCTCACCCTCCCTTCACACGAGAGTCTGGTCAGACAGGTTTAAACTTTCACCCAGATCTCTCAACTTTTACCTACATTTACCCAAACTGTGGAAAAAACACTCTTTTAACGTGCTATGTAATATTTAAAACTATTTTTCAATACCCAGCAGTGGAGAACCTCTTTGGTTTACCGTGAATCTTAAAAGAAAACATAAAATAACATTCATTTTACCTATAATACATAATCCTGCATCTTTAGTTAACCACTTGACACACACTTCACATATTCAATCACTTCTCACACTTTGTTTCATATAAGAACACTTTTTTTATATAATTATATGTGTTTGATTTAGAAGTGAACTGTTAAGAACCTACAAACTCCTCCGCAGCTCCTCCTCTGTGAGTTTGTAAAGTGTGCACCTTTTTATCTCCTCTGACCTATTTCTGCTCCAAGCAGACCTCAGCTATTTATCTATGTGTGTGTGTGCGTGCACGTGTGTGCGTGGGTGTGTGTGTGTGCGTTAGAGCTTCTGTGTCTGGCTGCTGTAGCATGGTTCAAAAAGTGCTCATTCAAAGATTACATTTTATTTTAATTATCTTTGTTTTAAATGCTTTAAAAACTCTTTTCATTTTTAACAGGCCCTAAATCACAGAGCTCTGTTTTAAGAGGCCTTCAGCTCATCTAACAAAGTGTTCTTTCTATTTGACCTATATTTCTGCTCCGAGCAGACTTGACTCTTTTCTGCAGCTGTGAAACACGAAGAGGCCCGGCTGTCTTGCTCCTGCCTTGAGCGTGTGTTTGGATAAATATGAGGCCTGCTGTTCGTATGGCTTCGTGTGTCTGCATCATGATTCAAAATGCTATGATTTTATTGCTATCCAATAAAAGATTATATTTATATGTTTGATCAGTTCTGTATGAGATTTAAATACCCTAAAAACTATTTTCTTTCTTCTTGATAAGAAGCCCAAGCTCTTTGCAACAACTTGCAGCTTCTTATCTAGTTTTGATCCATATTTTCTCAGAGAGAGACCTGCTGCTTTTCAGAGGCCTTGGTTTTTCTGCCTAGTGTGTGCATGTAAGGCCTGACTCAAACTTATTTCTTATCGCACAGGGTTAACCAAAAAATGCCATGCAATAACACAAAAATGGTTTACCAAAATACAGACAAAGCATATAAAAAGTAAAAAACATACATCATGTTTTTCTGCTTATGAGTTTAAAATGCCATATAAATTAAACTAATCTAGGGTTACTGACGGTGTGTTATTACACCCAGCTCTGAGCCCTGTGCCAAAGGCAACTTACCATGTGTGTGTATATGTGTTGTAAAGATTTTTGTAGCAGTATAAGTCTGTTTTCAATATAAAAGTCCTGCATACTTTGACAATATATACATATATATACATATATATATATACACATATATATATATATACATACATATATATATATATACATATATATATACATACATATATATATACATACATATATACATACATACATATATATATACATATATACATATATATATATATACATATATATATATATACATATATATATATACATACATATATATATATACATACATATACATACATATATATATACATACATATATATATATATACATACATATATATATATACCGTATTCGTCGGCGTATAAGTCGCACCGGAGTATAAGTCGCACCAACCTAATTATGCCCAATTAAATGGAAAAATCAACGTATAAGTCGCACCGGCCTATAAGTCGCACCGGCCTATAGGTCGCACCTCATGTGAACTGGTGTTTTGCCCAAAATGGACTGGCTGCCAAATTGTTTGGAAGGACTTTGACAAGATTATCACATAAAAACTACAGTATTTTGTTTGATGTGTATTAGTTGAACTTTTGAAAAATCGACGTATAAGTCGCACCGGCCTATAAGTCGCAGGGCTTAGAAATGTAGGCAAAAAGGTGCGACTTATACGCCGGAGAATACGGTATATATACATATATATATACATATATATACATACATATATATATACATATATATACATACATATATATATACATATATATA
>JBBPBX010019929.1:0-19507 GCA_038048925.1 Garcialebias charrua | reverse complement strand
AAAACAAAGCAGAAATGTTCTGTAAGGTTCTAAATTTCAGTTCACACTAATTCATACAGTTTTATCAAACAGTAAAATGTTTTTGAACCACAAAATGAATGTTTGCAATGCACTTTAATTAGATGCTGCATTTTCTTTACAAAATTATTTCAGTTTTTAAACACTGTGTGAAAGTAAAAACAATAAAGGTTATGACTTAACTGATGAATGAATCCATCTTTATTATAAGTTGCCTTTAAGTGTTTAATCGCGATTAATCGCGATTAATTTTAAAACTGATGTGCGATTAATTAGTTAAAAAAATTTAATCGATCAACACCCCTAAATACATACATATATATATACATACATATATACATACATATATATATACATATATTCTGTTCGCTTTCCTAGATCAGTGAGGTAGTCACAAGGCACATGACACACCCTCACTGCAGCCTACCTGCTAACAGGGTCTATTGAACTGGTCCAGGAGCTCGGGTATTACCTGTAGCTACTTGGGACAGCTTCCGACTGAAGGCTGTTAATAGGGGAATTCATCTGGGCAAATTCACTTCCTAGCATCCATAAGCCACACCCCTTTTTGCACCTTATACCTCTCTCCACCTTAGTAGCCGGGGACCGGAGAGGTTAGTATAAGGCAGCTCATGTTAACGGAAGCTTCCCCTTTGTTTAAGCTGGCTATTGTTACTGACCCAGTAAATTTTAGGATCCAGGAGATCGGATCCTGGGGTATTGTTTTTATATTAAACCTTAGGTGCTAATGCTCAACCTTTAAAAACCTCCTAATAGAGTTGATGTTATCTTTGTGAACCAAACTTTGCATTACCTTGGACAAGTAGTTGATGAATAAAAGTCAAGAATTTTACGTTTTGTTGATTTTAATCAATTATTTTGCAGGGAAGGATCAGCGTTTACAGCATAACAGTACAATTAATTATTATGATTATAAGTAAAGTAAAAGTATTAATTCACCAAACAATCCTCAGACCTGATGTTAAGTTACTCGATCTGCACAGAGTCTTTGAGGAGGTTCTTTTCTGGAGTCCAGGATTCAGTAAGGTGTCTTGCAGGCATACCCTTTTCCTTCCTCAAAGTCCCTGGGGACTGAGAGGGAATACCTGAAGCAGTCGCCTTCAGTCCCTGAGGACTGAGACTCACCTCTGACTCCCTGCTGGTCTGATCTGAAGAAACAAGTTTTGCTTCGTCCTGGCTGTCTGGGTAAAAACTATCCAGTCTTTCCTCAAAGCTTAAAAATGAAAGAAAAGAAGTCTCTCCCCAGGACGCTTGCTTCCTCCTGTCAGCACGGAGTCGATCTGAACCACGCTTGGGTCTTCAGTGGAGCAGGTCAGCTCCAGTTACTCGATGTCTGATGTACAGCTCCTCGACCGCATCATGACAACTTCGGACAGCCTGGTTCTGAAGGAACAGGGCGTTTAAATATAAATCTTAGTCCCGCCTTCTCCCTAGGAGGAGGGGGGTAGCTAGTCTGTGATTGGCTAAGTTTGCTTGCTCTGTCACTCTCTGGGCAGAGCTGCTCTATTCTTGCAATCTCTGCTTGAAGCTACATGATCCCTTATTAGGAAATGAATTTGTTCTTTTTGCTCGAGGCTGGATGATTCACCAGGGCTGGAGATTGACACAACTCCGGTCAGTTAGTTACATCACTTTTTCCAGTAAAGTGTTTGCAAGTTATACTTTTCAACATGCGTGTTTTGCAAGAGATCACTTTTGTCACAAAACCATCTTTGAAACATAGTAACACATCATTACAATTGTTATTATAAAAATTGATTAACTTTCCATCATAACAACATCATATTAAATGATTATATTGGTTAAAACCATTTCTCACTTGATTATATTAAGTAAAACACATCTCACTTGATTATATTAGTTAAAACACATCTACCATGATTATTGGTAAAAATCATATCTCTTGCTTGTATTAATTAGGACAAGTTACTATTAAACCCAATCAAAGTTAAACCAGGTTCAGATAAAAACATTTCAAAGTTAGAACAAGTCTTTTGCTTCACGTTTTCTTCCTCTTGCTCTCTGCTGCAGTTAAAATGTTCGTGTATGAACTTAAGAATGTGGCTGCTTGTTTTTAGGAAGTGACTTTCTTCATGCCTTTCACAACTCTTAACTGTTAACACTAGCACTACCACATGCGAGCCATTCGGATATTCTAACTATAGTTCCCATGGGAGTTAGTCAAATGGCTCATTGAATTAGCATTTTTGCAGCCATTGGTATGTATATGAGGCCATTCTGTTGGTGTGGATGAGGCCTTGGGGGCATATTTATATATCAGAGTCAGAGAGTCAGAGAGTCTTTATCGTCATTTGCACCACATGTGGTACATGTGATGAAAACGAGAGTATGTACACAGGGTCGTGTATATATAAAAATATATATATATATATTATATATATATATATACATATATATACATATATACATATATATACACATATACATACATACATATATATATATATATATATATATATATATACATATATATATATATATATATATGTATATATGTATATATGTACATATATATATATAATATATATATTATGGGCGGCCGTGGTGTAGTGGTAATGGCAGTCGTCCCCCGATCGGAAGGCTGGAGGTTCGAATCCCGGTTACTCACACCATGTGTCGTTGTGTCCCTGGGCAAGACACTTAACCCCGAGTTGCTCCCGGTAGGACAGGAAGGCGCCTTGCATGGCAGTCGCCGCTACCGGTGTATGAATGTGTGTATGAATGGGTGGATGGTTGGTATTGTAAAGCGCTTTGGGGTCCCTCACAGGGGGCTGGAAAGCGCTATATAAATAAGCTCCATTTACTATATATATATATGTATATATGTATATATGTATAATGTGATTGTATTGGTCACTTTTATCTGAAGGCGGGATTGTACAGGTGATCCCCGACTTACGAACGAGTTCCATTTCTACACCCATTCGTATAGCCGAAACGCCGTAAGTCGAGGACTACCTGTATTGGCCACTTTTATCTGAAGGTGGGATTGTATTGGTCACTTTTATCTGAAGAGGGGATTGTACAGGTGATCCCCGACTTACGAACGAGTTCCATTTCTACAACCGTTCGTATAACCGAAACGCCGTAAGTCGAGGACTACCTGTATTGGCCAATTTTATCTGAAGGTGGGATTGTATTGGTCACTTTTATCTGAAGGCGGGATTGTACAGGTGATCCCCGACTTACGAACGAGTTCCATTTCTACACCCGTTCGTATAGCCGAATCGTCGTAAGTCGAGGACTACCTGTATTGGCCACTTTTATCTGAAGGTGGGATTGTATTGGTCACTTTTATCTGAAGGCGGGATTGTATAGGTGATCCCCGACTTACGAACGAGTTCCATTTCTACACCCGTTCGTATAGCCGAAACGCCGTAAATCGAGGACTACCTGTATTGGTCACTTTTATCTGAAGGCGGGATTGTACAGGTGATCCCTGACTTACGAACGAGTTCCATTTCTACACACGTTCGTATAGCCGAAACGCCGTAAGTCGAGGACTACCTGTATTGGCCACTTTTATCTGAAGGTGGGATTGTATTGGTCACTTTTATCTGAAGGCGGGATTGTACAGGTGATCCCCGACTTACAAACGAGTTCCATTTCTACACCCGTTCGTATAGCCGAAACGCCGTAAGTCGAGGACTACCTGTATTGGCCACTTTTATCTGAAGGTGGGATTGTACAATTGATCCCCGACTTACGAACGAGTTCCATTTCTACACACGTTCGTATAGCCGAAACGTTGTAAGTCGAGGCCACCATAAGTCGAGGCCACCATAAGTTGAGGGATACTGTGTGTATATATATATATATATATATATATATATATATATATATATATACACACAACATCTCCTCGTCAGAGTCAGAGAGTATATATATATATATATATATATATATATATATATATATATTTATACAACATCTCCTTTCTACATTTGTCACAACACATGTAAATCTGCCAGTCAGCCAAAAGGTTGCAGAAGGTGTAGCCAAGACATTTGTGCTCAGTAAGTCATGATACCTTAGTATTATTTATTGATTTAATTGCTTGTGGTATGAAAGAAAATTTTGTTCTGTTTCTTGAGAATAAAGGAAGGCCGTACCTTCGCCCTGAAGGAAGCAGCTCAAATGAAATTATATGTTGTAATGTACATATATATATATATATATATATATATATATATATATATATATATATATATATATATATATATATATATATATATATATATATATATATATATATATATATATATATATATATATATATATATACACAACATCTCCTTTCTACATTTGTCACAACACATGTGAATCTGCCAGTGAGCCAAAATGTTGCAGAAGGTGCAGCCATTAGCCAATTACATTGGAATGTTTGCCATTCATTCACAAACAATGGACCCAAGCCCACAAGGCATTTTCAAACTGTTAAGAACACCCATCACCCCCCTTCATTTACATTAAGAAGAAAAGTCTGCAGCTTGATCAGTATCTCAAGGGATGAGCCAATTGGCTACATCTGGTAAATATTGTACTAATTAAAAAACCCTGGTAGTCCCAGTGTTAATAAGCATAAGTTGACACCCAGAAAATGTATCTGTTGAGCTGGTGAAATAGAGTTTTTCTCCAATTTATAGCGGAGCCCCAAACAGGTCAGATGACTCACCAGAATCTCCGTCTGTGTTGCTGCCTTGAATGAATGAATGCCTCCATCTTGGATTCAGACAGTAGCAACAGATCGTCGATTTAATACATGACTCGGAAGCCCCTTGAACGCAGCGTTTGTAACGCTGCTTCGATGACCTTCGTAAGTCAGCGACGCAAGCGCATACCCGTATGGTAGGCGATTGAACTCGTAACAGGTTCCCTGAAAGGTAAACCTGAGGAACTTCCTGTGTTTTGGGACGATAATCGTCTCCGAGATCGATTAGTACCATCCAGTCCCCTGACGTCACGTTTCCGAGAACACGCTTCAATGTTAAAACATGAAAAGGACGTTTCATAATGTAGTCGTTGAAAATAGACAAGGGTAAAATCGGTCTGAGATCCCTTGATTTCTTGGAAACTAGGAGATATTATGGATAAAACCCGTTCATTTCGTCGTTTTCACCGATGCCTCTCTTTCCGGTTGGGGGGGGACATGTCAGTCTCAGACTGTGGGCGGAACGTGGCCGCCCAGCACGTCTCTCCACATAAACGTGTTGGAATTGTTAACGGTTCACAAAGTTCTGAAACACTTTGTGCACATGCTCCATCATCAGGATGTCCTCGTACACACGGACAACATAACAGCCGCAGCTTACATCAACCACGAGGGCGGGGTTCGATCAACCCAGCTGTTGAAAACAGCCAGGGAGCTGCTTTGCTGGGCAAACGTTCACCTCAGATCGCTGAGGGCTGTTTACATCCCAGGGGTGCTAAACAGAGGTGCCGATATCATGTCAAGAGGGGGGCCTCTGGACAGAGATTGGACATTGCACCCGGACCTGGTGTCTCAAATCTGGTCCAGGTTCGGGAGGGCCGAGGTGGACTTGTTCGCAACGCGCGAGAATTCACAGTGCCCCCTGTTCTTCTCCCTGAGTCCCCTCGACACCCCACCATTGGGGGTGGACGCGTTTGCTCACAAACCATGGCCGAAGGTATTGAGTTACGCTTTCCCGCCTGTTCCTCTGCTATCCACACTGCTGGAAAGAGTACGAGAGGAGGGAGTGCCAGTCATTCTGATCGCTCCGGAGCGCGTGAACGCTCCATGGTTCCCGGTCCTGCAGCAGCTGTCAGGCCACTCCTGGAAACTCCCTTGGAGAGACGACGCTCTCCTACAGGCAGGGGGTGCAATAACGAGCCCCCCAGTAATAGGTCAGCACCTGTGGGCTTGGACGCTGAACGACAACGCTTAGAAAACCTCGGTTTCTCTAAAGATGTCATTGGTACCATTCAGGGCTCGCGTGCACAGTCTACAATAGCTGTTTACGCTTCAAAATGGGCAGCTTTTCAGCGTTGGTGTACGGAGAGACATCTGGACCCATGTTCATGTCACCTGGGTCCAATTTTATCTTTCCTACAACTATTGCTAGACAGAAATTTGGCTTTCAGCACCATTAAAACATATGCTGCAGCAATTTCATCATGTCATGAGGGGTTTCATGATAGGACCGTGTTTAATCATGCCATAATGAAACGTTTTTTGAGGGGTGTTCGCCGTCTTAGGCCAGTTTCACGGTCCTTGGCTCCTCAATGGGACTTGGTTACTGTGTTGAACGCACTAACTAAGAATCCTTTTGAGCCTCTAAATGAGGTTCCACTAAAGTTCTTATCATTTAAAACGGCTCTGTTGTTGGCTCTTACGTCAACTAAAAGAGTAAGTGACCTTTCTGGTCTGTCTGTTTCTCCTTCCTTCTTAAAAATACAAGGAGACGGGAGTTCTGCTGAACTTAGGCCTAACCCAACATTCACGCCTAAGGTCATAACGTCTTCATTCAAGTCCAGGATCATCACACTGGACGGGTTTTGCCTTCCTCCTCATTCTAAACCAGAGGAGGAGCAGCTCCACTTGCTTTGCCCGGTCCGAGCTCTCAGATGTTACGTAGAACGCACTGTTGCAATACGTAAATCTGATAGGCTCTTTGTGCATTTCAGAGAAGGCTCTCAGGGTCAACCTTTGACCCCTCAGCGCTTGTCGCATTGGTTGTGTGAGGCCATCTCCCAGGCTTACAGTTCGGCTGGTCTACAGCCTCCCGAGGGCATTAAAGCTCATTCCACTCGAGGAATGGCGGCTTCCACTGCCTTGGTCAATGGTTTGTCGGTACAGGATATCTGCTCCGCAGCTTCCTGGTCGTCAGTAACTCCATTCATTCGTTTTTATCTGCGAGATGTCTCCAGCTCCTCTTTGACACATTCTGTCCTCAGGGTTGCAGCGGAGTAAAAAACTTTCATTATCAATAAAACTATTGATTAAATGACACAGTCGTTTCTGTCTTTATTGATGGGCAATACCGTACAGAACACCTGCTAGTACCCTCGGTGAGGGTGGCGGTTGCCAGGTTGTTGGTTCCAGTCAGACCCAGTGAGGCATGGACCATATCCTGCTTCGCCTTTAACCCACTAGGGCGTGGCTTAAAGGGCGATAGCCTGCATGAAATATAACGTTGGTTACGTACTGTAACCCCAGATTATATGAATGCAGGCAGAGCCCTTTAAGCCCCGGGCCTCCCTGGCTCTTGGTGAAAAATTGTTTTACCTTATTGGGAGCCGATTCTCGGTCAGCAACAGAATAAATAGCAGACCGAGGCGGGGCCCACGGCAGGTGGGCGTGGACTAGAAGTCTTCAGTGATTGGCGCGAAGCGCAAGGGTAAACCCACTAGGGCGTGGCTTAAAGGGCTCTGCCTGCATTCATATAATCTGGGGTTACAGTACGTAACCAACGGTTTTGTCTCCATTCACTATCTGCAGCCCTTCTGTGGGCGGGGTGTAGAATCTCACTCGTCCTACCACGTGGTGGCGGTAGTGTTACCTCAAGCTATTTACTAGCCACCACTAAACATTAGAAGAAGAACACCCTGCAGGACCTTGTCTCACCACCTGTTGGCGGTAATGTCCCTTGAGCTATTTAATGCTCTGATCTTACTTTATAGACTTTTCAGCTTGTTTTAAACCCATGTGTTTTCCATTTTGTTTCTTTATAATAAAGATTATTCTCATATATGCACAAGGTTCCTGTTAACATTGCTTAACACATTGATCACACTGCCCTGTAATCAGTTAAACTATTTTTACAGTAAGGTACAGATTAGGAATTAATTAGGTTTCAATTGGCCCTGTAATATTAAATGTTTGTATTTCATTAAATTTAAACGGTAATATTTTGTCAGGGATAATTCAAAGTCAAATGCAAATGGATAATTTGGTTTAAACTGTCCCATAAACATTAAAAGCATGTTTCTTTAAACGTAAAAACAAAGTATTAATAATTAAATGTTTGTTGATCAGGAAACTCGTTTGGGCATCCAAGAACAGCTTCATCGGGGTTGATGGCGACGTCTGTGCATCCTTGGAAAAGCTGCTGCACCCACAACCCGACATCAGGATGGATGGATGGATGGATGGATGGGTTCATGTTGACATCTGTGCATCCTTGGAAAAGCTGCTGCACCCACAACCCGACATCAGGATGGATGGATGGATGGGTTCATGTTGACATCTGTGCATCCTGGCAAAAGCTGCTGCACTACTCATGACACGACATCAGGAAGGATGGATGGATGGATGGCTGTTCAAATCTAATAATCTTTTTCTTATGATTCTTTAAAGGTCAAATGCAAATGGAAAATATTCTTAACTTCCAGTATGTTTTTAAACAAACACTATACTGTACACACTTAACATTGTAAAATATGTTTAGGAAATTATTGTTCAATGACACCACTTAAGAAATAAAATGTTTATTATGAAAACTAAGAAGTGAAAAAAGCACAAAAATAAATACTGCATCCACCTAAATGATTTTTTTCCTGTTGTCTCATGTGCTTCCTCCAGAAGACACAAGTTGATAAATTCTGGTGTTGACTTCTTCGTCTTAACTGTAAAAAAAAGAAAAACATGGTTACCGGTAATTCAGTCTAGAAACTGTTTTATATGTAGATATATTTTATAAGATATATGTAAGATATATATACATATATCAAATATCTCAGAAACCACAAAGCAGATATTTTTCAAACCAACACAGTGTAATCACAACATGTTTATGTGCATACTGTAAGCTGTTGGAGTTATTTGAATTAAAATTCGATTTTTTATAGACATAAGTGTGTCGACCTAGCTTTTTTTTTCTACTAGTATTTAACACATATCTTAGATCTCAGAAACCACAAAGCAGATATTTTTCAAACCAACACAGTGTAATCACTACATGTTTATGTAGTGATTACATGTATGTTTGGAAAAAGGGCCTTCTCCTACTCCGCTCCTGCTTCATGGAATATCTTACAAAAAGATCTGAAGCTCTCGACCTTGACTTCTCTATATGGTTTTCAGAATCTGTTGGAATCCTGGCAAAAACCAATGCAGATTTGTTCCTGTCTTTGATTTTATACGTCTACCTGTTTTGCTAGTTTTTTGCTAGTTTTTTGCTACTTTGTTAAAAGGAGGAGTGTGTATGTATGTATATGTGTGTATATGTGTATATATATGTATGTATATGTATATATATATATATATATATATGTATATATGTATGTATATATGTATGTATATATATATATATGTATATATATATATATAAATATATAATATATATAATAATATATATTTAATAATATATTATTATACTGTATATATAATATATATATATAATATATATACATATATTATAATATACCGTACATATAATAATATATTATATAATAATATATTATATAATGTAAAAAATATATATATATATAAAAAAAGGATTTCTCTCTTTTGTTTTTCTATTGTTTATTGTTTAAGGAAATTCTACCATTGCTGTTCATCGTTCTTTAGTTTTAGCAGGTCGCTTTAGTAAATGAGCCCACGAGGTTCAAAAGATTTACCTGACTAAATAAAGGTTGAATGAATGAATGAATGAATGAATGTTTATGTGCATACTGTAAGCTGTTGGAGTTATTTGAATTAAAATTCGATTTTTTAATAATTTATTTTCGAAGCACATGTGACAGGTTTGGAAGTAGTCAAAACAAATCAATTTAAATCCAGCAGATTTGACCACAACGTGACATTATTAAGGACTTGTTAACCTGAGGAACCCTCGTGGTATAAAGCCAGCTATGAAATATATTTTTTAAGCTTTTATTTAGCTACATTTAAAAGAAAGAACGCCGATCGACCCCACCCGCGCGTGCATGTGATGTGCACGTGTCGACCTACTTTGTTAAATCCAGCTGATTTGACCACAACGTGAAATTATTAAGGAACTGTTAAGCTCAAGCACCCTCTTGATATAACGTCAGCTATGAAATATATTTTTTAAAGCGTTTATTTAGCTACATTATAGAAATAAAGACGGCTCACGTGCGCGCGCGGGGGCGCGCGTGCACATGGCGAAACTACTTTTTTAAATCCTGCCGTTTTGACAACAACGTGAATTTATTAAGGAATAGTTCGGCTTAAGACACATGTTTGCTATAATTTTAAATACAAATAATTGTTTTTACCATGTTAATCTTGTAAAGTCCTTCGGTGTTTGCTCCCTCGCGGCAGCCACTTCCTCAAACTCAGTCCAGCCTCCTCCCCACGGTTCGGGGCCAGCCGGCCTGGACCCTGCTCTGAGATGAGTCCGGAATCTTGGCGCGGCGCCGCGCATCTGTTAGGTGGAAATGCTGTCCAACGCGTGTTTGGCACGCAAATATGACGTCACATCCGACCCGGGCCACCAAGTGGAAAAGGGGCATAACCGAGTACCAAATACACATCCCTGTAAAAAACACATTTTTCTTTTTCTTAGACGTGTTTGAAATTGGATTGGTTTATTGGACTTATCAGGCTTTATAGATGAAAATTGTTTGGTATCATATCATCAGCATCAAAATGCTAATTTATCTCATGCTGTTTGATACCTTAATGGAAGCAAAAACAAAGTACTGTAAAGAGTATTGGTCCAAGCACTGAGCCCTGAGGAACTGCATGACTAAAGATTTAGGGCAATACTTGAATGTCAACAACTTATTATTCAAATGTAAAAATGTTTACTCACATGCTAATTTACCAATCTCTAACAATTATTAAACTAATCTAACTATTAAAAACCTTTTGGCAGTGAAAGAAAGAAAAACTCTTTAAGATTATTTTAGTTTTGACATCAGAGTTTCCTCCTTCCTAATTTAGAGAATCTGGAGGATTTATGCATTTATTTTATTAACCTTTCAATAATCAGTAATGTCCCACAAATAGGAGGCATTAATGCAGCAATTTTTAAACTATCATCATACAAGAATTTTTTTAAATAATTTTAGAGAAAATAAATTGTCAAATGAGATTTTTCATGATTTCTCTGAGACGTCTGTAAACAGATTTGCTGCTGCGATAATTATTAGGGGTTCATAGGTTATCATAAAAACACACCTTGCTTTACATTAGGTCGTTAATTCAGTTCCAGCACTTGTTATAATGTCAATAACAATATAAACGAATGATTCCTTTATCACATTAAACCCACCAGGCATGAGTCAGCAGAACCACAGACTTAAATCAGCTCCGTCATGATCCACTTCTGCACGTTTGAATGAAACGAGCTCCAAGACCTTCAGATTCCTCAGGTGTACTGTGTGGTTTGGTCACACACACACACACGTGTTTGTTTTGCTATCTTTATGGGGCCATTGCATTGACTTCCATTCATTTTTCATTAATTTCTATAGCCTAACCCTGACCTTTACCCTAAACCTAACCATTACCAATACATACCTTACCCTGAACTTAACACATCCTCAATTCACACCTTGGTACTAAACCTAACCCCTAACCCACCAACGGGACTTCTTCTTATGGGGCCTGGGCTTTGGGACCCATAAGGAGCATTTGGTCCTCACAATGTAGTATAAGTTGGAAAGATGGACCTTACAAAGTAGCATAAACAAGGACACACACACACATGGAAGCATGGTAAGATACAGTATATTATAATAAAGTTGTGTTTGGTTCTAAACCAACAGAACAATAAAGAGAGATTTAGGTTTTCCAAAACATTTTAATTTATTCCTTTTAAGATGGAAATGTGTGTGTCGGGTGGAGCGGGGGAGTGGGAGACATAATTTGGTGAGCTTATTGATCCTGAATAACGGCGGTGGGGTTCTCTGATCTCAGTCAGACCCATGGACTCCCTGCAGGGAGAGCTGCTGCCGTGACCGTTCCCATGGCAACCTGAGACATCCTCACAACACCCTGGTTTCCACCGAGGCGGGGGTGGACATGCATGGGTAGGTGGATGTTGGGTTGGGACTTGTCTACAAATGTAGCATCGTTGTCCTCCACCTCTGCCAGAACCTGCTGCTGGGTTTGGTCCCTCAGCGTGTCTCCGTCTTTGAAAGACCTGCGTTGTTTTCACTTCCTCCTCTGTGAGGAGAAGTTTAAACGCTAAAGAGTTAAGAAACTGATCAGGACTCGAGTGTGTTTGTGCTCATCGAAGGCCGGACTGAACAGAACCCGTCACTCATTTCATGAAATCTGGAAAGACTGACAACAAGGTGACCTCACGAAGAGGACACAGATAAAATAAAAGTCACATTCTGCACATCGCTCGCCTCATTTCAAACCAAAGTTTTACACTAAAACTTTGACTCTCAGCCACAATCGCACAAAATTTTACCTCGCTATCTGTAAAACGGACTGAGTTTTACATTTTTCCTACGGTTGCTTAGCTGTGGCAGCCATCTTGAATTAGACTAGCTTCAAAATGAATTAAACTAGGTTATGTATTCTGTGAGTTTTATCAAATGATGCTTTATGTTTACTTTATAATACACTTGTAGTCCCGCATTTGTGTTAATGTTTGGGGTACAGCATGTAAAACCATAACAAAGCCTATTTTTATGCTGCAAAAAAGAGCTGTAAGAATTATAACAAGAAAGAGTTATTGTCACCCTTCTAATGTTCTGTTTTGTCAATTGAAATTACTTAAGTTTTATGATTTGGTGGATTATAATATTCTTCTACTTATGTTTAAAGCTCAGAATTGCTTGCTACCATCAAACATTCAAGCATATTTTGTAAAAAGGAAGAGTTGTTATAATTTGAAGGGAATAGATATTTTTGTTAAACCTAAGTATAGAACCAGTTTAAAGGGTCGGTCCACTACAATACAGGGAATGGGTCTGTGGAATGGTTTGGAGGATGATGTAAAAATGGTGAAGTCAATGTTTATATTTAAGAAAAAGATAAAAACTATTTTGTTGGAAAGATATATAACTGATTAATGTCTATTTTGTTAAACGTGAAATTTTGATGAGTTATGTATTTTGCTGTATTATATATGAATGATTATTGTTTGAATTGATAGTTTGAATTGATTTTATTTAAGAGGGAGCCGATATAAGAAATTTTCTTCTTCTGCTTCCTTTCATTTTATGTTTTTTTTTTATTGTATTTGAGTTTTTAATGGAAATTAAATGAATAAATAAATAAAAAATTAAAAGTTTATTCACTGGTTTATTGAATATCCATCAATTTAACACGCAAACAATTACCGGTACATCGTCCCCCACTTTTTTAGCAGCAGGTGATAATATTAGGCCAGACATCTGTAAAAACTGATTTATATCACACCTGCTAAACACACTGCTGTGGACAGTAGATCATCCAGAACACGGCAAAGCCCCCAAAACATAAAAATCATAACAACTGGACATCTATAGCTCTCTTTTTAATGGGGGCACGAGGCACTGACCTGATCCAAACTGGTTTTAGCCCATTTTGCAGACATTTCAGACGTTTCGTCAACACCAGGATGCTCAGAGGGATGTGGCAGATTTGAGTTTAGTCTTAGTTTAACTGAATTTCATTCAAACAGCACCAAGTTTTCTCAGATCAGTTTAAAGAGTCACTGTGAGCAAACACTTGGACAAACTCATGTTCCTTCATTTTAACTGCACTGCACTGAAACAGACAGAACTGGCTGCCGTCTGTTAGACCGATCTAGTGAAAAACGAGAACAGCATCAGAAACAACCTAAAGCCGAGGCAGAAACATGCAGAACCAAAAATACCTGCGTGAATACACAAGTAAAAAAACACAAACTACTAGAAAGATAATATAGACAAAGAGAGGATAAAGATCTGACTGTGGGACCAGGGGAAAGTTTAAAACTGAATATTCTAGGTGGAGTGGCTGTTGGACTCTGGTTCCACATGACAGAAACCTGATCGCTGAAGGCTTTTATTTAAACATCCAGGAGCCACGAGAACACCTGCAGGGAAGAAAACTATAATGTCGTTCTCGATTTGATAGAAAACTAAAGAAAAGAGCAAAAACTGGAGAAATGTGGTTTGACTCACTGTGACCAGTTTGATGTGGTTTGTGTAAAAACAAAGTTACACCACGTGTTTCAAAAAGGTTTAGGACCAAAAACAATAAAAACAATTTTATTTATATTTATTCCATGAAAACAGCCCATGATTCAGGCCTTTAATATTTCTTTTAGATCATATGATGGACTGGACGTATGAATAAATCAGTCATCTGCATAACGACTGACACTTTATCAATTTACAAGAACTATAAAGTAAAAAAAAAAACTGATCTGAGCATAGAACCAGAACCAGTGTGGCCAGAGGGGTCTTCAGAGGCACTCCAGGACTGTTTTGACACCACAGATTGGGGTATGTTCAAAGAAGCTGCTACCACAAACAACAACACATGTCTCCAGGAGTACAGGAAGCCCTCGAGTTACGTCAGGGATTGGGACCTACGTGTGTGACTTAGGTCGATTTTGTCGTACCTCGCGGACCAAAAACACCTGCCTGTCGTAGGTCCGCGTTTCTGACATAGGTCGCGGCTATACCACTAACGGAGCGCCGCACACATATTTAATGGCATGAGACTGAACAAGCAGACATACTAGGCCATGAACATGCACAGAACTGTACAGTAAATGAATACAGTACTGTACTGTACAATAAATAAAAAATATAATGTCTTACTTTGAGCTGGTCAAAGCCTGCCTTCGTCTTTTAGCATCAGCTCGGGTGCGAGCTCCCCCAGCTTCCTTACGCTCCACACGCACACACGTGGTCAAAACTGTTTAAAAGAATGACTGTTAGCTTCTTAACTTCATACATTTGGAGCCAGAAAAAAAAAAACTTACTGAAAGCCGTTTCTCCGCGATGTCCTCCATCCAAAACAAGCTCGGCGTTAGCTACGGTTAGGCCCCGCCATTAGCAGCAATGGTTAGCATGTCAGTTCATTCAAAAAGGCTGTCGGCTTTGTATCTCCGCGTTAGCTCGGTGTCCCCCGACTGCCAGGCGGACATTTGCGGCGAGCTCCCGGCCGCAGATGGCCCCTCCGCGGCATGTCGGCTCGGTGTCTTCGCCTGTGTTAGCTGCTCTGTTAGCTGCTGTCGTTAGCATGTCGGGCGGCGTTGTTGGAGCGATCGGCGGCTGCTCCTCCGGGCCTGAGACGTCCACAGAGTTGACCGAGTGTTTCCAGCAAATTTATCCGTATGAGGCAACCCTGAACGGACACACGGTCCTCTAAAGCCAGCTGACAGGAGCGTCTAGAGCTCCATTGACCGCAGTAGACAATTGTAAAATGGCGACCGGAAACGACCGGAAGTTGCGTAAATACGATCAAATTGTAATAAAAACGAAATATTAATAATTATACTTTATTTATAAAGCCATTTAAAACAACCACAGCTGCAACAAAGTGCTATACACATGAAATTAATAACATTTAAACACAAAAAAAATAATAATAATAATTTTTATTTTTATTTTTAATCATATTTTTATTAAATATGATAAAATCGTAAGTCTGAGTTGCCGTAGGTCGCGGGTGACGTAGGTCGAGGGTTTGCTGTACTCAGACACTGTATGTTCATACATCACCAAGTGCATTGATGATGTAACCAACCTCAAAACCATCACTGTTCGGGCTAATCAGAAGCCATGGCTGACAGCAGAGGTTTACAGACTCCTGAAAGCCAGGAATGCTGCCTTCAAAGCGGGAGATCAGGTGGGCCTGAGGGCAGCCAGAAAGAACCTGGACTGGGGCATCAGTGAGGCCAAGAAGCAGTATTCCAGGAAAATAGCTCACCGTTTCAAGGACAGCAAGGATACACGCAGTCTGTGGCAGGGAATACAGACCATCACAAACTACAAACCATCCCCCCAGACCTGTGACAGCTCAGCCTCTGCGCTGAATGAACTGAATGACTTCTTTGCTCGGTTTGAGGCAAGTAACAGCACACCTGCACATAAACTCCCCCCCTCTCCTGATGGCCAGGTGCTGGCGCTGTCCTCAGACAGCGTAAGGCGATCATTCATCAAGATTAACGCCCGGAAGGCCTCTGGTCCTGACAACATACCTGGTCGTGTGCTGAAGGACTGTGCAGGGGAACTCGCAGCGGTCTTCACGGACATCTTCAACATCTCACTGAGCCAGGCCATCGTCCCCACCTGTTTCAAAGCCACCACCATCATCCCTGTCCCAAAGAAGGCAACGCCCGCATGCCTCAATGACTATCGCCCAGTAGCACTCACCCCCATCCTGATGAAGTGCTTTGAACGGCTAGTCATGAAAAGCATCACATCTGTCCTCCCTGCCTCCCTGGATCCCTTCCAATTTGCATACCGACCTAATCGCTCAACCGACGATGCCATCTCCTCTGCCCTCCACACAGCTCTCACACATCTGGACACGAAGGACTCTTATGTTAGAATGCTGTTCATCGACTTCAGCTCAGCATTCAACACCATCATCCCCCAACAGCTCATCCTTAAACTGGACAGTCTGGGGCTGAACACCTCAATGTGTAACTGGCTGCTAGACTTCCTGACCGGGAGACCACAGACAGTACGGGTCGGGAGTAACACATCTAGCACCATCACATTGAACACAGGGGCCCCACAAGGATGTGTGCTGAGCCCCCTTCTATTCACCCTGCTAACACACGACTGCACACCATCATACAGCTCCAACCACTTCATCAAGTTTGCGGACGACACAACAGTGGTGGGTCTCATCAGCAACAACGATGAGACGGACTACAGGAACGAGGTGAGCCGCCTGGCCTTGTGGTGCGGACACAACAATCTCACTCTCAACGTGGAGAAGACAAAGGAGATTGTTGTGGACTTCAGGAAGAGGGATGCCCAACATGCCCCTCTGACCATCAACAGCACCGCAGTGGAGAGAGTGGACAGCACCAAGTTCCTGGGAGTGCACGTCTCAGAGGACCTGTCCTGGAGCAGGAACACTGCATCACTGGCCAAGAAGGCTCACCAGCGTCTCTACTTTCTCCGCAAGCTGAAAAGGGCTGGAGCTTCAACCCCCATCATGTGCACCTTCTACAGGGGAGCCATAGAAAGTGTCCTGACCAGCTGCATCACTGTGTGGTTTGGTGCATGTACTGCATCCTGCCGCAAGAGCCTCCAGCGCATCGTGAGAGCAGCTGAGAAGATCGTCGGCACCTCCTTCCCCTCACTGCAGGACTTACACAGCAACCGCCTCACTCGGAAAGCCCTCTGCATGGCAGGTGATCCCACACACCCACTACACAGCTGCTTCAGACTGCTGCCATCAGGGAGGAGACTGAGGAGTCTCCAGGCTCGAACCAGCAGACTGAGAGACAGCTCTGTTCATCAGGCAGTCAGAATGCTAAACACTCTGCCTGCTCTGCCTCCCCTCCCATTTGAACTGCCTTAACACTAAAACTTTCTCACACATTACCACTCAACACAAAGTTTTTAACACTGGACTCTGTGTCATCAAACGGGTTATTCACTAAACTCTCGGTCATGTGCTCATTCAGTTTGCACTACTTCTCATATTTGCACTAATGTTTGTATTACATCACTGCCTATAGTCATAATACTGTTTACATTCTCTGTTTACATACTACTGGTTACATTCAATGTTTACATTTATTAATACTGTTTACATTTATTACTACTGCTTACATTTATTACTACTGTTTACATTTACACTACTTTTATATCTACACCACTGCTGATACATATACAGTATTCTCTGACCAGCCTTATTTAAGGATGCCCAATGTGCCTTACTGCATATGCCACTTTTGCCTCTATAACAACATCAACTACTACCTCATACATATACTGTGTACATTAACTCATATGCTGCTTTGCCACTTTGCAAATGTCAATGCTAGAACCTTTAGTTTATTTTATAGTTATACTTTTTATACTTTTTTATACTAGTATGCAAAAACTCAGGACAGTATTATGTTCATTAAATGTTTAGTGTTTTAGTTTTAGTTTTAGAGTTGGTGTAAATTTTCATACTCTTATACCACTATGCAAAAACTCAGGACAGTGTTACAGTTTTACTATTTTATGCTTATGTCTATAATTATATGTTTCAGTGTTTCAATGATTAAATAGTTACTGTTGCACCGAGGGACTGAGAGAAACGCAATTTCAATTCTGTGTATATCCTGTACATATTGCAGTTCTGACAGTTGACTTTGACTTTGACTTTTTGAAGAACCCTGTGGAACTCCACAATACATTTCATGTGGGTGAAAGACGTAATGTCTTTATAAATTAATTAAACTCATATGTTTAAGGAATATATTTTGTCCACCACATTGTGTGTCAACACATGAAAAATATCATGCCCTTATCATTTGTGCTCAGAGTATGTGTTGGAGATGACTCTCAGCTACTACCACAACTGCTACTACCACAACTGGTGTTAGCTCAATATCTGTCAAACACCCTGAGTTAAGGCCATTTTTCTGTTTGCAAAGGTTCAATAGCTGTGACAGCCATGTTGAATTGTATTGACCCTTTAAGTTAAATGGTTGTAGGAGTATAATTATTGCTTATAGTCCGAGATTAATTCAAATTCATTAGTGGTTCATGAAATATTTTGCTGACAGGCACACACAAACACAGCTGATTACACGATTGTCCTTTTGTTTGGGGGGGGGGTTCCTCTTATTAGACTGTTGTCTCTAATTTAATTATTTACATAATTGAGGTACTTTCTCATAATATAAATTACTAATTTCCTGCATTCTTGTTAATGATTTATCATTTTTTAACGTTTTATACTATTTATTTTAGCTTCTCGTCTTACTTGTTTGTTTTATTTATTCCACCTGTATATTTTTTTACTTTTTTTTATGATACACAATTTACAGGAAAACGCATCGATTAAACGTTTTATTTTACTGTGACTACGTCTGTGGTACACATAACAATAATCTAACTTAAACCGTTTCTGGCAGTGAGTCTTTATTAGAATTTCAAACCTTGTTTGGACTCAGACTTGTTAACATTTAAAATACCATATTTTTCAGCCTTTAAGTCGTGTTTTTTTGCATAATGCACTGTACGCCAAAGTGACATATTTATGGATTTTTTTCCCCATATTTATAAACCATTTTTTGGCTGAGATATGACGTTTCCATTAATTCTAACTGAAAATATTGAACAATGCCATTTTCAGCCGCTAGATGGCACTCGAGTAGTATGGCATGCCGTTGTGTCATGTAATAGGTAATAGTGGCTATCAATGACACAATTGGCTTGTCATAGCCTGCCAACTTCGTCCAGCTTGCCTGGAGCAACCGTCAAATCAGCTTCATTTCACTGCGCTACCCCGGAGAAATGCAGCTATTTTGACTATTTAAGTGAATTTTTTCATTCATTCATTCAACCTTTATTTATACAGGCTAGCCTCGTTGAGTCACGGGGACTCATTTACAAGAGGGACCTG
>JBBPBX010019928.1:32931-43935 GCA_038048925.1 Garcialebias charrua | reverse complement strand
CTCTCGTAAACCCGGAAGTCCGCTCGTAAATTTCGCCAGCGCACCTAAAAACACTCTATTTTCATCTAAAAACTACTTTTGAGTGCATAAAAATGATCGGAAACGTGTGTTTATATGCTTAACTTGCTAACTGTAGTGAAAAAACACATGAAAACTCAGTATTTTTTTCGTTTTTTCCAAAAATTCGCAACCCGGAAGTCCGCTCGTAAATTTCGCCAGCGCACCTAAAAACACTCTATTTTCATCTAAAAACTACTTTTGAGTGCATAAAAATGATCGGAAACGTGTGTTTATATGCTTAACTTGCTAACTGTAGTGGAAAAACACATGAAAACTCAGTATTTTTTTCGTTTTTTCCAAAAATTCGCAACCCGGAAGTCCGCTCGTAAATTTCGCCAGCGCACCTAAAAACACTCTATTTTCATCTAAAAACTACTTTTGAGTGCATAAAAATGATCGGAAACGTGTGTTTATATGCTTAACTTGCTAACTGTAGTGAAAAAACACATGAAAACTCAGTATTTTTTTCGTTTTTTCCAAAAATTCGCAGCTCGTAAGTCTGGAACCTCGCAGATCAGAGCGCTCGTAATTCGGGGACTACCTGTATGCTGCTCATGCTGACTCATCATTGCTCGCGCTTATATGGTTTTACCGGCTCTGAATGTCGCTTGCACCAACTGCACCTGAACGTAACATCTGCCTTGACGTAACATACGTGGAAGGGGGGCGTGACAAACTACCTACCACTCGCATTACTGCTCGACTGAAAAACAAGCACAAATAAGCGACTCAACGTCCGCGAGAAGCCCAAAAAACCGCCACAAACGGCTGATCAAATTTGAAAGCGACTCCAGGGGAAAACAAGCCCAATGCCGCTTGAAATAAGCGGACTTGGCAACTATGCCCTTAACCCCCACCACCTGCTCCCTAAACAGGTCTCACTTGAAAATGAGTTATTGTGGCTCAATGAGACTACCTGTTTAAATAAAGGGTAAATTCAAAAAAAAAAAAAAATCTATTTAAAAAATGTAGTCTGAATAAGAACAAGAAGGCGCTTTATAGCAGCAGCTTCGTGCACTTTGTCCATCTTTCGGACGGCTGTGCGTACATGTTCTCGTTGTATCTCGGTGCAATGATAATAAAGCTTATTCTGATTCTGATTCTGAAGATGCCACCCTGCGCAGTTGCCTATTGCTCTATTGCCAATGTCAGAAACTGCCACAGATCAAGAGCAAATTACTACCTGGCTGCATGTTTATGGGTGAGTGGAGTCAATGAAAACATCATTTTAAGGCTAATTTATTCTCTGTAAAACATGGAGATATTTGTTCTCAGTGTCACAGCTGGGTGAGGAAAATTAGATATGTTTATCCTTGCATCGCCTTCAAGAAGCCATTCTGTGTATAAGCACATGGCAGAACTTTTCCCCCACAGGGGAATGCATAAATCATCTATGGTCATGAGCAGGGGTCTGCAACCTGTGGCTCTGGAGCCACATGTGGCTCTTTGCTCCCTTGGCAGAGGCTCTTTCAAGCTTTGACCAATACTGAATTGGTTGTTATACAAACAACAACAAAAAACAACTAGTTTTAACAGTTTTTATGTGATTTCATTGGCAAATATGTGTATATTGGAACAAGTACAAGGAGTAAAACTTTAACTTTATGCTTTATTTCTATACTTAATTCATTTTTCCACAATTAAAAAAACCTAATAGTTCATAGTTTTTATTAATTAAAAAGCCCTCTCTTTAAAAATCTTTTTTTTTTTCATTTGTCTTAAATTGTAAAAATAGAAATTATTAGTTATTTTATTTTTATTATGTCACCCCTATAGCGGCCACAAAAGCCCCTTCCAACAAAGCTAAAGTGGCCCATGGGCCACCAGTTGATAACCACAGATGTAGCATGTTGTTGCGGCTCTGAACACTTTTAATTTAGTGACCGAAGGCACAAAATGGCTCCTTTGATTGTAAAGGTTGCAGACCGCTGGTCATGAGCTTTGGGTTGTGACCAAAAGAACAAGATCTCGGATACAAGCGGCTGAAATGAGTTTTCTCCGCAGGGTGTCTGGACTCTCCCTTAGAGATAGGGTGAGAAGCTCAGTCATCCGGGAGGGACTCGGAGTAGAGCCGCTGCTTCTCCACATCGAGAGGAGCCAGTTGAGGTGGCTCGGGCATCTGGTTAGGATGCCTCCTGGACGCCTCCCTGGTGAGGTGTTCCGGGCATGTCCCACCGGGAGGAGACCCAGAGGAAGACCCAGGACACGCTGGAGGGACTATGTTTCTCGGCTGGCCTGGGAACGCCTTGGGATTCCCCCGGAGGAGCTGCTCCAAGTGGCTGGGGAGAGGGAAGTCTGGGCCTCCCTACTTAGGCTGCTACCCCCGCGACCCGACCCCGGATAAGCGGAAGAAAATGGATGGATGGATGGATGGATGGAATGTGTAAAGTATTGTGTGACTGACCAAAGCTTTATGGGCGTGTTTCTGCAAAAACTGGGTGTGAACTACACTAATCCAGTTTAGTGTTCCGCTGAGGAGCAGTTGGCCGAGGCTAATAGAAAATACAGCCATTTTTATGCTCCAGCAAAACATCAAAATGGTCAAAGAACTTGTGGAAAGAGTGAGAACTTTTTATGCATTATACTCTCTCTTTTTGTGACCTTGACCTTGGAGCTGGCGTGAGGAAAAGAGGATGTGACACTCTGTCTAGTGAGGATGCAAACGTGTATCAAGTTTGGTTGAAGTATCTTGAGCAGATCATAAGTTCTGTGAAGGACGAGAGAACGTTTAAGGATGGACAGAGACTATAAGTAATACGTCTGCCTTTTGATAGGCGTATTAAAAGCAGAGATGAGACTCTGAGGTTCCCCAAATCTGACACCCCCCTATCCGCAACTGCACCTTGAGATCCTGCTGCTAAACACCACAAACAGCACCAGAGTCCAAAGACAGCCCCGGCAGAGACCAACCTGCACTGACAACGAGCTGAAAGAGTATTAAACACATTTGTAGCTGGCAAATTCTGTTGGCTTTTGTGTTTGTCTGGAATCAAACTGACTCTAAAAGGGTAATCCGTTGTAGCTGGACATCCTATTTTGGCAGACAGACACATTCACAGGTAGAAACAATATCATTCAAATTCACCTTTACGCTGCAGGCAATAGTAAAAAGCCACTGACGATGAAGAAATCTTCAAGTATTTTGTTCGTCTAGATAGAGATCAAGGCCAAAGCTTTCCACCTGTCTCCCATGACATTAAAAATAGATGCAGTAAACAGAGAATGACAGACGGCGAATTGAGGGAGATTTTTTTTTAACGATTCATTTAAAGTGTTGAAGCACAACAAGGTGACTCAAAGGCAAACCTCCCACATTGTCAGCCCAAACCACAAGACAGACCAAACTCTAATCACAAACATTTATTCAGATCAGACAACGCCAATGAAGTCCTCAGAGGAGCATCTCTGTGAGCTATTATAAGAATCAAAAACAGAGCGGAGTGGGAAGAATGTGAGACGGAGCAGGTGATATTTACAAAAAGAAGACAGATATAGACAGGAATATGTAAAAATAAGAATAAAAAAATGTCACCCAGAGATTGTGACGCAGCTCTGGTTTTGTTGGCATTTAGAAGCAAACTCACAGATTTCCTTGTGGATTAGATGACGTAAAAATCAGGAGAGGAAAATAAACCCTATAAAAAATACATATTTAAGTCCCAGTAGACTGAAACCAGCTCAGACTGAGGCAAACTAATGAGAGAATAAAAAGAACATAATACACATTTTTAATGGCCGGTTAAAACCAAAAGTAGAAAAACAAAATCCCAAACATCCAAATATCTGTAACTGATTAACTGAAACCCCTTTCATAAGTCAGACCCGCGCAGTTCTCGCACAGACCAGTCCGGCTTTAATACCCATCGGGTCATTCATAAGACCACAGTTGAATGCGGGTTGGTCCAGCTCAAATAAACGTGTTCAGAAAAGAAGCTGCAACGCGGCTTCAAAAGAGGCGTGGAGCACAGCTGGACTCGACCGCGACGTATTTATTGTGGGACAGACGTCAGACGTTTACAAGTTGTCGTGTCTTTTTAAATATTTCCTCATAATAAATGTACAGCTGATGTCTGATGCCTGTTACCCACTGCCCCCTTTGTCGAGCGGCCGAAGCGGCCGGTTTACATTCAAAGTCTATGGAGGAGACGCGTGGAGTGACGGCGAACAAGGAAGCGGCGCGATTCAAGTGATCGAAGCGGCGCGGGGGCAGCCTGCACACGCACGCGCGCGTCGGCGTCGAACTGCCAACGCCATAAAATTCGATCTCTGGCTTCTCGACGCGTCCAGCAAACAGTCGAGAGAGCCTCTGCTATCTGATTACACAACCACAACGGGACTTTTTTTTTACTTTTTAAACTTACCGGATCCAGCCTCCAGGAATTGGAACCAAACTCCGGTAAGAAACGTGGCATTTTTACAGTTGCTGCTGACAGGCTGCTGTCCTCTCCAGTGTAGATCACCCCAAACATAAAAAAAAGTTTTAATCTCATCGAAGACCGTCGGAGGTGCAGTTTACACAACAACTGAACCCGGAAAACAAGCCAGAGACCCCTCCCTCTGCTACCCCCTAGTGTACGTCATCAGACGGTGTTCAGTGGTTCAGTGGGACCGTGACCAGTGGCCAAAAGGGGACGGCAGGCACGTTTCGAGTTGTGCAGTGGGTATGACTCCAGCCCACGTGCAGCACACACACACACACTCAGCGCGCTGCGCCGCTGCTAGAGGGGGAAAAACAGCGAAACTAGCTTACAGTCGTGTCGTGTTATTTTAAATATTTCCTCAGCAATAAATAAATGGACGCGCGCGCACACACACACACACACAAACACGTGTTCAAGACCCCAAATAGAACCTATTCAAACTCACACGCACACACACTCAGCGCGCTGCTTCAGAGAGAGAGGGGAAACAAAAGCGAAACTAGTTTATACAGTGGTTTCGTGTCATTTTTAATATAAATCTGCCTGTTGACTGCGGTCGCACACTGATGTCATCTGTATTCTGAGCGCGGATCGCGCGTCTTGCATTCAGAAGTGGGTCTGCGCGGCTCAGATCCGGGGCTGACACTATGAACCGTGGCGGGTCAGAGGGGGATCAAAGGCGAGTCAATTTAATCCGCCAAACCGCGTTTGCGTGTTTTCTGAATGCTCGTTGGAGGCTTGAACACGCATAAAAGCCGGACCGACCTGTCTTATGAAAGGGGCTACAGTGTGTCACTGAAGAGCTAATTTCCTCTGAGTCTGAAAATAAATCAACATATTCGAGTCACTGAATGCATTCCTTGTAAAAGTATTACTGTACTTGGACAAAGATGATACAAATTTTAAAAATATTGAGAAAATTACAAAGCTTCCAGCAATAAAAGGTGTCAAGACATAAAATATGAGGAAACAATTGCCATTGAAAGGGCAATTAAATGAAGTACATGCACACATTTGCACCCATTTGATGGTTTTTGTTCAAATGAGTCAATTTCAAATCCTCTCCCCCCTAGAGACACATGGTGCACTGTCAATTTAGACAAAGTTCTTTGGAAATAATAAAACCACTAACAAAAGGTGTAATGAGCATTTAGAGTAGAACTGTTGATGAAATAATGTAGCCCTGATGCAGAAAGTTTTACAAATACTAGAAGCATTATTACGTATACACAAAGAAAACACACACTAACAATACACCCTCATTACTTGACGGTTAATTTTCCACAGACTCAATCTATCGCGGTTTTTCAAAATAAGACGCATAATTGGCTGATTTAAGAGCTGCACAATTGGCATGGAAGTTTTATTCACAATAAATTATTCGAAATGATTTACCACCTGTGTGCACCTGATCAGCTGTGGGAGAATCTTCCTCCTGCAGCTGATCAGCTGATCTCTGCTCTGCACAAAGATCAGCTGAACTCCATGCAAAGCAGAGAAGTGGGCGTGGCCGAGATGCAGCCAGAGTCCAAGAGCTGAAATCACATCATTCTGTGCTCTATTAGAGAGTTTACCGTTAAGAAACATTTAGAATATTGCAAGAGTGTGGGGTGGGTTTAAAATGCCTTTACACACACACATACATAGACACACACATATACAAATATATACACATACATACATATATTTATGTACAAATATATACACATACACATACATACATATATTTATGTACAAATATATACACATACACATACATACATATATTTATATACAAATATATACACAAAGTATATATATACTGTCTATATATAAATATATATATATAAATGTATATATATATATATATATATATATATATATATATATATATATATATATATATATAATCCATCCATCCATCCATCCATCTTCTTCCGCTTATCCGGGGTCGGGTCGCGGGGGTAGCAGCCTAAGTAGGGAGGCCCAGACTTCCCTCTCCCCAGCCACTTGGAGCAGCTCCTCCGGGGGAATCCCAAGGCGTTCCCAGGCCAGCCGAGAAACATAGTCCCTCCAGCGCGTCCTGGGTCTTCCTCTGGGTCTCCTCCCGGTGGGACGTGCCCGGAACACCTCACCAGGGAGGCGTCCAGGAGGCATCCTAACCAGATGCCCGAGCCACCTCAACTGGCTCCTCTCGATGTGGAGAAGCAGCGGCTCTACTCCGAGTCCCTCCCGGATGACTGAGCTTCTCACCCTATCTCTAAGGGAGAGTCCAGCCACCCTGCGGAGAAAACTCATTTCAGCCGCTTGTATCCGAGATCTTGTTCTTTCGGTCATAACCCAAAGCTCATGACCATAGATGAGGGTGGGAACGTAGATCGATCGGTAAATTGAGAGCTTTGCCTTTTGACTCAGCTCTCTCTTCACCACGACAGACCGGTACAGCGCCCGCTTCACTGCGGACGCTGCACCTATCCGCCTATCGATCTCACGCTCCAGTTTTCCCTCATTCGTGAACAAGATCCCGAGATACTTAAACTCCTCCACTTGGGGCAGGACCTCCTCCCCGACCCGGAGAGGGCATGCTACCCTTTTCCGGCTCAAGACCATGGCCTCGGATTTGGAGGAACTGATCCTCATCCCGGCCGCATCGCATTCAGCTGCAAACCGCTCCAGCGAAAGCTGTAGATCACGAGCTGATGAAGCCAATAGGACCACATCATCTGCAAAAAACAGAGAAGCGATTCTAAGGTCACCAAAACGGATCCTCTCAACACCTTGGCTGCGCCTAGAAATTCTGTCCATAAAAGTTATGAACAGAATCGGTGACAAAGGGCAACCTTGGCGGAGTCCAACTCTCACCGGAAACGAGCCTGACTTACTGCCGGCAATGCGGACCAAGCTCTGACACCGGTCGTACAGGGACCTAACAGCCCTTATCAAAGGGCCTGGTACCCCATACTCCCGGAGTACCCCCCACAGAACCCCCCGAGGGACGCGGTCGAATGCCTTCTCCAAGTCCACAAAACACATGTAAACTGGTTGGGCAAACTCCCACGCACCCTCCAGGACCCTGCTGAGGGTGTAGAGCTGGTCCAGTGTTCCACGACCAGGACGAAAACCACACTGCTCCTCCTGAATCCGAGGTTCGACTATCCGACGGACCCTCCTCTCCAGAACCCCTGAATAGACCTTACCAGGGAGGCTTAAGAGTGTGATCCCCCTATAGTTGGAACACACCCTACGGTCCCCCTTTTTAAATAGGGGAACCACCACCCCAGTCTGCCAATCCAAGGGAACTGCCCCAGATGTCCACGCGATATTGCAGAGTCGCGTAAGCCAACACAACCCTACAACATCCAGAGCCCTAAGGAACTCCGGGCGAATCTCATCCACCCCCGGAGCCTTGCCACCGCGGAGCTTTTTAACCACCTCGGCGACCTCAGCACCAGAGATCAGAGAACCCGACCCAAAGTCCCCAGGCTCTGCTTCCTCAGTGGAAGACGTGCCAGTAGGATTGAGGAGGTCTTCGAAGTATTCCGCCCACCGACTCACAACATCCCGAGTTGAGGTCAGCAGCACGCCACCTCCACCATAAATGGTGTTGGTCTCGTACCTCTTTCCCCCCCTGAGACGCCGGATGGTGGACCAGAATCGCCTCGAAGCCGTACGGAAGTCATTCTCCATGGCCTCTCCGAACTCCTCCCACGCCCGAGTTTTTGCCTCAGCAACCACCCGAGCCGCATGCCGCTTGGACTGCCGGTACCTATCAGCTGCTTCCGGGGTCCCACAAGCCAAAAAGGCCCAATAGGACTCCTTCTTCAGCCTGACAGCATCCCTCACTGCCGGTGTCCACCACCGGGTTCGAGGGTTGCCACCTCGACAGGCACCAACAACCTTGCGGCCACAGCTCCGATAAGCTGCCTCGACAATAGAGGCGCGGAACACGGCCCACTCGGACTCCATGTCCCCCGCCTCCCTCGGAACGTGTTCAAAGCTCTCCCGGAGGTGGGAGTTAAAGCTCCGTCTTACGGGAGACTCTGCCAGACGTTCCCAGCAGACCCTCACGATACGTTTGGGTCTGCCAGGTCTGACCGGCATCCTCCCCCACCATCGGAGCCAACTCACCACCAGGTAGTGGTCAGTAGACAGCTCCGCCCCTCTCCTCACCCGAGTGTCCAAGACATGCGGCCGCAGATCAGATGAGACGACAACAAAGTCGATCATCGAACTGCGACCTAGGGTGTCCTGGTGCCAAGAGCACATATGGACACCCTTATGCTTAAACATGGTGTTCGTTATGGACAATCCATGACGAGCACAGAAGTCCAATAACAGAACACCACTCTGGTTCAGATCAGGGGGGCCGTTCCTCCCAACCACACCCCTCCAGGTCTCACTGTCATTGCCCACGTGAGCGTTGAAGTCCCCCAGTAGAACAAGGGAGTCCCCAGGAGGCGCACTCTCCAATACCCCCTCCAAGGACTCCAAAAAGGGTGGGTAGTCTGAGCTGCCGTTTGGTGCATAGGCACAAACAACAGTCAGAGCCCGTCCCCCCACACGTAGGCGAAGGGAGGCTACCCTCTCGTTCACCGGGGTGAACCCCAACGTACAGGCACCAAGATGGGGGGCAACCAGTATGCCCACTCCTGCTCGGCGCCTCTCACCAGGGGCAACTCCAGAGTGGAAGAGTGTCCAACCCCTCTCAAGGAAACTGGTTCCAGAGCCAGAGCCATGCGTTGAGGTGAGTCCGACTATTTCTAGTCGGAACCTCTCAACCTCACACACTAGCTCAGGCTCCTTCCCCACCAGAGAGGTGACATTCCATGTCCCAATGGCCAGCTTCTGTAGCCGAGGATCAGACCGCCAGGGTCCCCGCCCTCGGCCGCCACCCATCTCACATTGCACCCGACCCCTTTGGCCCCTCCCACAGGTGGTGAGCCCATGGGAAGGGGGACCCACGTCTCCTCTTCGGGCTGTGCCCGGCCGAGCTCCATGGGTAAAAGCCCGGCCACCAGGCGCTCGCCAGCGTGCCCCACCTCCGGGCCTGGCTCCAGAGTGGGGCCCCGGTGACCCGCGTCCGGGCGAGGGAAAACTTAGTCCATTAATTGTACTCATCATAGGGGTTTTTGGGCTGCGCTTTGTCAGATCCCTCACCTAGGACCTGTCTGCCTTGGGTGACCCTTCTAGGGGCATGAAGCCCCTGACAGCATAGCTCCTAGGATCATTGAGACACTCAAACCCCTCCACCACGGTAAGGTGGCAGCCCAGGGAGGGGTATATATATATATATTGACGGTTAATTTTCCACAGACTCAATCTATCGCGGTTTTTCAAAATAAGACGCATAATTGGCTGATTTAAGAGCTGCACAATTGGCATGGAAGTTTTATTCACAATAAATTATTCGAAATGATTTACCACCTGTGTGCACCTGATCAGCTGTGGGAGAATCTTCCTCCTGCAGCTGATCAGCTGATCTCTGCTCTGCACAAAGATCAGCTGAACTCCATGCAAAGCAGAGAAGTGGGCGTGGCCGAGATGCAGCCAGAGTCCAAGAGCTGAAATCACATCATTCTGTGCTCTATTAGAGAGTTTACCGTTAAGAAACATTTAGAATATTGCAAGAGTGTGGGGTGGGTTTAAAATGCCTTTACACACACACATACATAGACACACACATATACAAATATATACACATACATACATATATTTATGTACAAATATATACACATACACATACATACATATATTTATGTACAAATATATACACATACACATATATATATATATATATATATATATATATATATATACACTGTATATATATATAGTGTTGGAAGGGTCAATTTTTATTTTTTTGCAGCCACAGGACCTGGGCTCCTTGTAGTCTTGGAGGCCATCTGTCTGACAGCTGAAGCTTGAATCAAGCTGGGTCATGATGCAGCAGAACAGTAATCCTAAGCTCAGCAGTAAAAGAACGACTAAAAAATAAAAGAATCCAGCCTTTTCCATTGAAAGCATAGACCTCAACCTGATTGACACCTTGTGGAGGGACTGAGGAGAAACAAATGTCTGCAACGCTCAATAAACTGAAGTGATGTAAAATGTAATACCCAACAGTTTGAAAGACTGGTGAAGTTCTACAGAAAACCATTACAGAGTTAAATAAGATTGTACAAATGACTAGCCTGGTTAAAACCAGACCCTTGTCCTTCACTTCGCTTCGTACTAGGGTCTGGACTTTCTCCATAGAGAACCGATTCTTGCTGGAGGCGTTGGCCTCTGCTGAGGAACAAAACCATTGGATCTTAGAAAAATTTTGAACAAGGAAAAGCATTCTGCTCCCTCCCCTCAGAGCCATATATGGCTGCTCCCCCGTGCTCTGTTAAACTTGACAACTGCTCCGCCTCCTGCAGCTTTTTCTCTCGCTGCCGGCTGCCGCGCTGCATATTCTGTGTTTATATGTTAATAAAACGTTTTAATAAAATAAAATAAAACCATGGATCGCTGGTCCAGCTCACCAGAAGACCAGAAAATCTGA
>JBBPBX010019928.1:0-23703 GCA_038048925.1 Garcialebias charrua | reverse complement strand
TTCTTGGCGTACTCCAAGATCTTCAGAGCCCTACCTGCCCAAAACTCTGAGGTTGTTGTCTTAAGATAACTCCCCCGCATATAGTGGCCATTCTACGATAGGGGAGCATGGTACTTGGTTCATTGGCCATAATCCGGTTTCTGGTTTGAATTAGCTAGGAATTGGCTACAGTTGCTCTATTTATTGGATTCCCTGCTTTTGTTAACACAACCGTGTTATTGTCTAATATTCTCTTCACTTTGTCTGTGGCGTTGTATTTTGAACCCACAGACTTGTTCCAGCATGCTGACGACACTGTTGTCATTAGCTTTTCTTGCTGGTTTAACTACCACATACCCTGACCTCGAGTCCACTAGCACTAGAAGATATTTCTCTCCCTTCTTGCTAGTGACTCCCATGTTTCCAGCAACATCCATGCACACTGAGCCCCAAGGTATGATACTTTTGATAGTCTGTCCATCCACTCGGTGCCTGCAACGTCCTGCGTCATATTGACCATATACCACACAGACCTGCAGTACCTTGCGAATTTGCTTCATGGGAATCCAGAGCTCCTGACTCTCCAACTCCTTACGTGTAGGTTGTACGCCCGTATGACCTAGCCCATCATGCACGCCACGCACAACCTCTAACACGTACTCCTGTGGGACCCTCGGCCCGCCGGGGTTTGTTCCCACTCTCGATCCCGACAAAAACGATCTTTCTCTGTTGCACATAAGATCCACTTCTTCATTCCTCTGCTAATAGTTTCCTTCTTTAGCGTGGAATTTTCGAATCTAGCCACAGAGTCTAACTTAATAATCTGCTTCAATTTCTCTTTCCCAGCCGGGGAGAAGTTGCTTTCATTCACTCTTTGTTTTGCTACTTCGGGGATATTTACAGGTTTTTGTACCGTCCTGTTTGCCAATTGAGCTGTAAGATGTCTTATTGCTTTCAGGTTTTTGCGGGTCATAGACACCTCTGCCCCAGAGACCATTAGGTAATGTTTTCCATCCACTCCGGCATAGATTTCAACACGTCCTAATAATGTTTATCAAGGGTGACCCGCAACCTGTCAACCATTATTCAGCTGGTCCCCTATCCCTTCCCAGTCGGAATTCACGAAGGGCCTTTCTTTCATCAGGGGTCATTTTAGCATATTCTTTTGAGGGCACATAGTCGCCCCATCTTCGAGGCGCTGTGCCAGCTGCCTCGGCTTGAAATCTCCTTTGTTGTCGGTTTTGTTGTTGGGGAGCCCCAGGGGCTGCTTTTGGCCGTGTTGGGTTTTGTTTCATCCCGTTTTTCCTCTTTTCATCCCAACACTGTTTGTCTAGGTCACAAGACTTTATTGCTTGATCGATCTTGAGGACCAAGGTCTCACCAGGCATCCCAATGAAGGTCACTTTTCTCTTACTTCCCTTTACTACCACTCTCAGAGCCCCAACATCCTTTTCTCGAGGAATTGTTCGTCCGAGTTGATTCCAGACTGATGTGGGGTGTTGTCCTTGATCCATGCCTTCTTTTGCCTGTTGGATTTGAGAATCCTCCGTTGTGGTGGTAGATAACAGCTCAGGTTTCGTTTCAGTTGGATCGTTCATTTTGGACTGGTCCACCAGTCCTACTGTTGCCACTCCAGTGGCCATTCTTCGTTTTTGTCGTCTCGAGTCGGTATGTTTTCAAAGCCTCCAGACTTTATGTCCCGGTACCTGGGATGAAAACAGACCTGCTGCTAACTTACTCCAAACTATGGTCAGTAGTCCTTAGTAAGCCCTCTTTATTCTACCACCCGTGGTGTTCAGCTAGTAGCTAGTCCAGCCGCGCTAACTCCTCCACCCGGGAGAGTCGTGTGTCGGCGTGTGCTTTTGTCTCGAGTTCTTGAGTTCTTTTTCCTTCAAAAACACGTTGCACGCCACAACTCCTCCACCCAAGGAGAGTTGTGGTTTGGTGCTTCGTCAGTCCACTGACGCACGCCTTATTATCTTGAGTACGTTATGCTTTAAGCACGTTGGGCGCCATGTAAATTCTACGTGAGCGAGGATAGCCGCAGGACCTTGCGACAAGTCCTCACTCCAGCCTTCTCCAGTAACGGGTTTTTTAACTTTTATCCTAGCACACGAGTATTACCCGATGTGTCTCAAGATTAGTTAGAATTAAGGCTGAGTCGAGGTAATTCAACCAGACTGTTACTGTCTCCATCTAAACGTCACACCCATTATTTTCACTCCGATAGATAGTCCGACTTAGCAGAATGGAGTCAGATCGTACCTCACGGAGAAACGTATATTAAACGACAGCTTACCTCTGTAGATGGTTATTGTTATCCGTCTGGTAAATTTTAGAACCTAGGAAAATAAGGTTCCAGGATGTTGTTTATATCTTTTTAGCCAAAACAACCATTTAAAACCTCCAATAATCTTGTTGTTATCTTTGAACCAAGTTTTCCATCATTTAATATCAAGGTGAGTCAAAGGAAAATCCAAATTTGTACGTTTTATATGTTTCTTTATTATTTAATTGCAAGGGAACAGCATAAGCACTACTTACTACAGAAAAGATTTAATTAGGTTACATGATTTGCATTTAAGAGATAAAAATGATTCACAGCTCACCAAAAGATGTCTTCCACATGCTGGGCCTTAATGTGTTTTTAGCTTTAATTGAATTGAGTTCTACTCCAATCAATAATAATTTGTATACTCTTCAAAAATGTCGGTTTATTCTACAATAATCTGATTCCGATCAAATATGTTTAATCCATCCAGGTAATCTTGGTGTGTTCCAACTTGTGTTTTTATTTCCACCAGAAAACTCTGTTCTAATCCTATCAGGAAATCTTGTCACCTCCAGGTGATGCTGTTGTACTCCAATCAGAAGTCTGCACTTCCAGCAGACTGAACAAATCTTTGTTTAATCCCACATAGGAAAAGCTTGTGTTTTTAATCCTTCAGGAAAAACTTGTTTTGTAATCATCCACTTTAGAAATCTTCATTTAATCCTGTTATTATCCAGTCAGGAAAGTCTGCACTTCCAGTAGACTGAATAAGTCTTCGTTGTAATTCCACAGAAAAACTCCAGGTAATTCTGTCGTGTTAAAAATCCCAGTTGTGATCCATCAAAACTGTTCAAGGCCAAAAAATCTGGTGATCCTCCTAGGCAAAATCAATTATTCCTCCAAAGTGTTATCCATTCAAAGATATTGTAATCCATTCAGTTGTTCTGCGATGCTGATAAGCAAGGCCTTCAAAGCAGGCCTGAGGTTAAAATTAGAACATCGTGTTCTCCTGGCTTTTCATCCAAGGTCAGTCAGCTTCTAGCTGGCAGGTCTCACTCCGTGATCAGACCGGTTGACCCAAAACAATAACTGATTTTCCAATCTCCAGGATCCATTCGGCAAAATCAGCTTTAATCCATCAAAGATTGTTTTCCAAACATTCAGCTCGCTGCAGCCGCAACGAGCACTCCTTTTGTCCAGGAGAAAAACTCTTTTTGAGTTAATCCAATTTTCCCAAAGTATCCAGCAAATTCAAAGAATCCTTCATGACTTAAGCAACTTCAAAAGATGTTGTTTTGTTCCACAAAAATATTTTTAAATCAGGAAAAATAGTATTCCACAAAAAGGCAGCCTTTAATCCATCAATCCTTGTTGTGCAGCACTGACGATCAAAGCTCTTCAAAGCAGGATGTGACCAGAGAGACCATCCTGTTCTCTCAGACTTTAAACAATCAGCACTCAGTGACCAGGTCTCCAAGCCGATGTCCCTCTTTACACCAAGGGTTCAGAAAAATAGTATTTTCCTTGAAATGATGTTTAATCCATCATTTTATTCTGTGGTACTGACGAGAGACCTTCCTTAGCCGGCCGGAGCCTAAAATTGGAACATAGTGTACTTACAGAAACAACTCGCCTGCTGCACTCCTGACTCTCTGCTTTAATTCATCAAAGCTTGTTTTCCAAACATTCAGCTTGCTGCAGTCTGATCTCTCGACGCACAAAACTTCTCTTTAAACTTTTCCAGATTCAAAATCAATCAGCTCTCCGAATGCAGGCATCGATCCAAGTCTTCTTTCCACAATATAATTCTTCAAGGTTTTCCAAACATCTGCTCCGTGGTACCGACAACCAGGGCGTCAGAAGCGGTGTTCCCTTAGCTTAAACAAGCTGATAAGCCAGGACCCGTCAGAGCAGATCCCAATGCCGCAAAAACACTTCTTTCGTCCTGGAGTAAACTCTTTTTGAATCAATCCAATCTTCTTAAAGTATCTAGCAAATTCAACTAATTCCTCATGACTTCAGCATCTTCAACCAGTTGTATTCCATAATTAATGTTGAATCTTATCCAGAAATGTTGTTTTGTTCCACAAAAATATTTCCAGATCAGGAAAAACAGTATTCCACAAACAAAGCAGCTTTTAATCCATCATTGCTCATTCAGGCTGACGGGAATTCCCCAACAGCAGAGCGGAGATAAAAAGTATACAGTGTTCCACTAACAAAAACAGCCTGTCAGCGTGCCGTCAGTGCTCGGTTCTGTCAAAATTACTTTAATCTTTCATCAACAGAGGAATCTCTGTAACTGATTTTTCCATCTTCATGCTTCAGTGGCTTTTTGCTGTCATAATAATTTAATCTTAATATAAATTTAGTTGTGGATAAACTGGGAAGATTATCCTACCTTTTTCTTGTCAGAAAGTGCCACAAGGGATTTCCAAAAGAATAGGAAAATTATTCCATCTCTGAAGCCAGTCCAAATTGTGAAGAAGTTTGGAAATATCCGGGCTGAGAGGCAAAAAAGCATTCCTTGTTGATCAAAAAGAAAAACCCTTTTTCGGATAATCCAATCTTCTTCTTTTCAGCTCCAGAGAGTTCAGTTATAATCCACAAGAATTCTTCAGGGGTCCAAAAAACTCAGCAATTTTTCTTCTCTTCCACAGCTTTTTTATAGCCCAGAAAGGGGGCTTCAGTTCCCCTCCTCAGAAAGTTACATCACTTTGATAGTGCTTCATTGGTCAAATGATGAGGTGACTTTTTACACCTCCTCTCAGTCCTCACTGACAGAGTTTGGTGACATAATTTCCTTAAATCCTTATTTAGTAGCTGGTGAGATCATAACTTCCGACAGCTGTTCAGCTCTCAGCAAAGCAATGACATAATCTTGCTCTTTTTCTCACCCTCCCCTGGCAAGACCTGATCTGGCCAGAAAGGTTTTCAACCTTCACCTACATTTACTCAAAACTGTGGAAAAAACACTCTTTTAATGTGCTGTGTAATATTCAAAACTATATTTTTCAACCCTCAGCAGTGAAGCATCCTTTAGTTTGCTGTGAATCAAAAAGAAAACATAAAATAACATACATTTTACCCACATACACAATCATATATTCAGTTAATTACTTGACACACACTTCACATAACCATTGCATGTCTGATTTTCTTTGTTGTAAATGCTTGCCCTTTCTAACAGGCTTTGAATCAACCTTGCAGCCTTCCTTCTGCTCTGCCAAAAAGTGTGCATGTTTTTATCTATCTGACCTATATTTCTTCTGCTCCCAAGCAGACCTGCTCAAGAGCGTATGTGTTATTATTTATTATAACTCCTTGTGTGTTTTCTCTGTGTGCAAGCTCATATCCTGATAAGAAGCCTCAGCTGTCTGCAATAACGCTTTGCTTCTGAATGTTTTAGTATGGATCCTTTAATATTCTTATTCTTATTATTTTGTTAAAATAAATTTTGTTACATTTAAACAGTCCTTGAAGCAAAAAACAAAAACTACCTTCCCAAATGACTCTTTTCTGTAGCTGTGTGAAAGTGCACAGCCCTCACTCTGAACAGACCCGAGTGTGTGTGTGTGCGCACGTGCACGTGTGCGTGCGTGTGTGTGCGCGTACGTGCCTGCTCCATGCTCTGCCTCTGTCAGAACACCAAAACTAACTAGTTTAAAGGTCTTTCTCTGTAACCAAACTCTCATTGCATCTCTGCAAGTCAAACTTTCTGCAGAACATGTAGAGTTTTACATGTTCTGTTCTGTTATTGGTGTGAGATGATAGATTCACTACTTTTTAAATACTTTAATAACTATTTTCTTTCTTAACAGGCCTTGACAAGCCCTAGTTCTCCTGCAACAAGTGTTATCTCCTTTGACCTATATTTTCTCCGGGAGAGACCTGCTGCTCCACAGAGGCCTTGGTTTTTCTGCCTAGTGTGTGTATGTTAAAGGCCTGACAAAGGCCTGACTCAATTTTATTTCTTATAGCACAGGGTTAACCAAATTGCCATGCAATAACACAAAGATGGTTTACCAAAATACAAACAAAGCATATAAAAAGTAACAAACATACATCATGTTTTTCTGCTTATGAGTTTAAAATGCCATATAAATTAAACTAATCTAGGGTTACTGACGGTGTGTTATTACACCCTGCTCTGAGCCCTGTGCCAAAGGCAACTTACCATGTGTGTGTATATGTGTTGTAAAGATCTTTGTAGCAGTATAAGTCTGTTTTCAATATAAAAGTCCTGCACACTTCGACACCACATTTCGTCACACCCTTTTTCCCCTTTTATTACCAACTCCAAAGGAACGAGCTGATAAAATCTACAGTTTGCCTCCACCTCCGACACCTGTACATCTATTTCACAGTCTATGAAATGCTTTTTTCTGCCTTACTTAATGTCTGTGCCAAGCTTATTTGGACAGAGTGGAAGCCTGTAATGCATTTAAGATAATGTACATATTTACTTGAGAGAGGGGACAGTGCGGTCGAGCAGCACCTGCAGCTGTTTTACATGTTTTGGAATGCATGCAAGAAAAGTGCTCAGAAACATGCTTGTAAACATTTTTGTGTGCAAGCACTTTTCAAATTTGGACTTTATGAAAGCAACATATGCTTTCGTGCATCAGGCCCTTGATTTATGGTCAAGACTTGCCATCTAACATTTACTGGCAAATTTTTAAAGTGCACCTGCAAAACATCTGCATCACTGGTTTAGCCAGCAAAAACATGCAACAGTGTTTTTCATGGCCAGTCTTTGAGCAACATGGCTTACTCATGAGTGCACGGCTTGCAAAACTAGATTCTATGGAGTGCACGTTACAGTATTTCCTTGCCAAAAAAGAAAAAAAAGATAAATTGCCAAACCTGTGCTTGAAATTCTGAACACTGCAGACAGACTCGTCAGAAAGGCACAGGTTCTGTACAGTGCACAGCAGCTTGTGGTGCTTTGTAACAGGAGGGAGTAGTGCACATGTCCAAATAGTGCTGCTGATGTATGTTCAGTAGCAAATGTGAGAGACCAAAAAGATATCTAAAAATCCATTTCATGCTGCTTTGTACATATCCCAGACTATCCGGAAAAATATATTGAAATGTCTGCATTTGATTTACTGAAGAGGAGAAACGAGCACCTGTGCCCACCTCGTTCCTTTAATTAAACAAGCCAAAACCAGTGACTTTGAAATGTAAAAATTGCCCAAACGATATATCAGTAGGGCCGATATAGGCGTTTGGGGATATATGGTATCGGTGATAATTGTCCAATTATGCACCGATATAAACATTCTAATTTTCACCCCTAAAATGCTGGAACCAGCCATAATTGTACAATGTGTCCAGCAGAGGGAGCATGGAGACAACTTTCAAGTCATGGTCGTTAGGTTTCACTTTCAGCACAGCTGAAGCAGGGAGCAATTCTGTGCAGCGTATTTTACTGAACAGAGCATGATAAGTTTATTTTACCTGATCTGCAAAACTAATCAACAATAATTTCTATTCAATCCTCCAACCCACTTGTCATTAGCTATGTGCCTCTCTCAAGTTAGCAAGCTAACGTTTAGCGTAGGCCTTCACCTTGTAAAACTTTATTCAAAACAGTGAATCTAACATACACACAAAACATATCAGTGTTAGTAAAGTTATTTTTGTTATCCTCAAAATGCATTGTTTGTCTGAAATCTTAACTTCTCTACAAAGAAAAAAAAAATGCTACTGAGGTCAATGCTAGACCTTCACCATACGTGACTGACTGTTTACACAATGAACAGGGAAGGAGTTTCTTTCTTTAATATATATTTTTGTAACACTTTATAACTTTATGTTGAATAGTGTGGATAGAAAATGTGAACCCACATTAGGAAGACTGTTTTTATGACCAGTGCACCACTTATAAACCTAGTGTGGGACTAGGTATAGTGTGGATCTGATTAGCTTAGCTTCATGGTTGCTAACAGCTGCGTTAAATACACAAGCTAGATTTGTTCCATCTCAAACTTGTCCTAAATGCTGATAAAACCAAAGGGATGCTCTTTTCAAACAGGGAGTCGGTCCCAGCAGTTCTTCCTCTGATTTTATCCTCAAATGGTGTCCCTATTGAGTTTGTTGATTCCTATAAAAATTTGGGTATCCTGATAGATTTGCATCTCTCTTTTAAACTCCACGTGGAAAACCTAGTGAAGAAACTGAAAGTTAAACTGGGTTTCTTTTTCAGAAACAGATCCTGTCTAACATTGAATGCTAGGAAACACCTTGTATCTGTGACTTTCCTTCCCTCCATTGATTACGGTGACATTATCTACATGAATGCTCCTACAAGCACCCTGCAGATGTTGGATGTTGTCTATCATGGTGCACTAAGATTCATAACTGGCTGTGATTATTGTACCCACCACTGCACCCTGTATTCACTGGTTAACTGGACATCATTAACCTCACACAGACTCTTCCACTGGTACATTTTCATCTTTAAATCACTTCTTGGTCTGCTGCCCTCATACATCTCCTCCTACATGTCTCTGCGTGAGTGCAGCTACAGCGTGCGCTCTCAGGACATGATTACCTGCAGTGTTCCCTCAGTGAGGACTGAACTTGGCAAAAGGGCCTTCTCCTACTCCGCTCCTGCTTCCTGGAATATCTTACAAAAAGATCTGAAGCTCTCGATCTTGACTTCGCTAAATGGCTATAGGAATCTCCTAGGCAAAAATATGTTTCTGTTTTTGAGTGTTAAAAAAAAAAAATCTATATTTTCTCTCTTATGTTTGTCTATTGTTGATTGTTCAAGGAAAATCTACTGTTGCTGTTGTCATCATTCTTTAGTTTGTAGACAGGTCTCTCTTGTTAACGAGTCCTCGAGGCTCAATGGGATTAATCGGCCTAAATAAAGGTTGAATGGAAAAAAAAAAAAGCCCCGCTCCACTTGCTGTTTTCTTATTCTTGAGGGTGGACAAAGCTCAAAAATTTATCAGCCATTTTATTGGTTATTGGCATTCGCATTCCCTGCCAAATATTGATATCGGCGACAGCCAAAATGTCCATATCTGTCAGGCTCTAGTAAAAATATGAAAGTAGGAATAATAGTACAAATTGTAAGTACCGTAGTAGTTTATTTTATGTATAAATATATATATATTTATATAAAGACATTTTAAACCCTTCCCATACTCTTGCAGTATTCTAAACAATGTTTCTAAACGCTCTAAAAGAGCACAGAATGTCATGATTTCATCTCTCTGCCACCTGCAAGCGCTCTTGGCCACGCCCACTTCTCAGCTCTGCACGAAGATCAGCTGATCAGCTGCAGCAGGAAGCTTATCCTACAGTGTGGTCTGTACAGAGGTGCAGCAAGTGCTAAATAATTTATTTTAAATAAAAAATTCCATGCAGATCGTGCGGCTCATCCATCAGTCAGCCAAGTGTGTGTCATGTTCAACCTTAATTTGAACACCGCGATAGAGTGAGTCAGCAAAAAATGAACCGCGAAGTAATGAGGGACTACTGTACCTGCACATATTAGAAGTTCAGTGTAGTAGAGTAAACCTCTCCTCTGAAATAGTTGAGGTCTGCTCATCTCATGAAACTGTTACACAATAACATCATAAAATGGTTCCACTCACTTTGCTCTTTTTTTCATCATCAAATACAGGATTCTTGGGCCGCGGAGAAGGTGAGGGTATTAATGTGGCATCAAGAGAGATGTCCGGGTCAGCAACAACAATACCTGAAATAAGAACATGTGGCTGTTGAACGCAGCTGCTTGATTTTCAGGGACAAAATTACCCAAAAGTAAAACTCAAACTTTAATCTGTAACTTTTTCCACGTCTTGATTGTTAAAACAGATTTTCGGTGGCCAATGTCTCACTACCCTGTGATTTCAGCATCTGGTACGCTTCACAGATCTTTGCTTCATCTGGTAGAGATACAGTCCAAGTATACAACATCTCGATCACCTTACTCTTCACTTTTTCTGATACTCTGTCTCCAAGGTACTGAAAAACAATAAAAGCACAGCTTAGAACGACACCCAACATTTATTAAAAATAATATAAATGCAGGTTTGAGTAGTTTTGCTACTTACTTTAGGTGAAACCACCTTAATTAACTCATTTAAAAACTTAAACTTTCCAACTTCGTTGTGAAACCTTCGCCCACAGTTTTTCATACACGCCTCCAGAACCTACAAAAGCAAAAATAAACTTCATTAGTTTGACGCTGACCGCCATGAGAATGGAAAACAAAACACGGTGAGACGATCGGGCAGCAGACCGTTAATGCTTGCATCGCTTCCCACTCCTGAGGGGACTGGATCTTGTGTGCCAATAGTCTGACGGAGATTTGGGGACTGAAAAATGTCACAGAAGAAAAAAACAATGTACTGTAGTAGGAATTTAATTACAAGAGGCCATACAAATCCTCATGTGTTAACAACAGCGAGGGCATGGATCAGATTAGAAGGGCGTGATTCAGAGCTAAAGGACAAACTGAGCTTATTGTATAAACGTGGTCATACCCTTCTAGCTCCTTATTGATTTGGTCACAGAATCCCATTATATACTCCCAGTCTTCTTGTCTGTTGGAGGGGTTGGTGGCTTTATCTGAAAAACAGTGCAACCTGAAAAGATCCTGCAAATGAACACCAAGCCAAGAGCTGCTGTTTGTCCCTGACAAGTTAATGACAAATTGAGCTGTGACATATTCAGATCTAAATAAGTAATCTATCCCTTCTAGGTCAGTGAACTTATTTTGACCAAGCCATTAGTTGTTGTTGTTTCAACTTAAAAATGTTACAGTAACAGAAAGCTAATAATGAACATAATACCACACCGACAAGAACGTAACATATTTTGCAGATAAGTGTAGAAGTAATAAATAAGTACACCAAACATGAATTGGGATTTTCATTCATTTTCTGTTATTAGCTTGTTAGCCAACAACACAGACCAGCAGAGCGCAGTAACACTAATTTAACGAAATGTCACGACAGTTCAAGTAACACTTCGAGCACTTGTCGTGATAAAACACACACTCGCACAAGAGTAACATGGGTACATGACTAGAAACGACGACAAAGTGTTTACTCACTGAGCCAGGACTCCAGTGACTCCCCATCGTCCGCCATGTTTAGATTCTCCGAGAGGAAACGACGCGTCACTCTGCTGCCTTCACGGACCACCGGAAAAATTACCGTCACAATTTGTAGTTCATCAAGGTCATTGACTTCATGGTTTTAATGTGCCAGAAGAGGAAATAAATATTCACTGCAGAGTTGGAATAATTTAAAGACAACTTAATTTCATAATTATACCTTATTGGATGCAAACGTGCTTCAGCGTGTTGGTATTTAAACGATGTCTTTGATGAAAACTACAGACTTTGAAGTACTCAGTGTTAGTGACATTTTTGTGAGGAAACAAAATAAACATTTGATTAATTTAATTTTAGACGATTGTTAGTCTTGTAGCCCTTTCAAAGACAAGTGTTGCAAATTAACTTGTTTTTGTTGTTGCTACAAACAGTATAATACTGGAGAGTTATCTCTGCCTGAATCTTGCCTGTGTTGAATCTGTAATCAAAACTGAATGAAAGTTTCTGACTGATGACTGTGCTGTTACACACAACAATGTAACACTGTTACTGGTATCATGTTTCCACTGTGGAATTATACTTAAATGACTAAATCATTACTAAAACACCAACTTTTTCAAACAGACTGATTATTTCTCAGCCTATAGCAGCATTTGTAGCTCAGGCAACTTGTGAAAAATACGGAAGCGTAGTGATGCCACCTGGAGAAAATATTTTTTGGGGCTTATGATAAGCCCCAAAAACGTGATAAGCCGCTTATCACGTAATAACGTGATACGTATCACTGCAACTCAGTCCGTTCTCAACCTAAGATCATAGTTAGTCCAAAACTCTGCATGCAGGGTGAACTTATGTATCTTATTTAAATTAATTCTAGGTCTTAAACTATTTATAGTGAAATGACTGATGTCAGACTTTAGTTTAAATAATAGTGTGAATATGAATACAATCATCATTGTCTTGATGGAAGATAAAACTCAATCACAGTCTCAGGTCTCTTGAAGACTCAAACTGGTTTTATTCCTTAAAGCTCTGCTGACATCATCTTTTAACTTTCCATAAAATGGCACAACATATATATATATTAAAGGGGACCAAATGTAGGATATATAATTTTTTGTGGTTTATCTGTGGGCTATCCAGACCATTTTCAGTCAATTTTATACACAAAATAATGCTTAGATAATAAAATATCCCCTTTCTAATTCTGCCAAATTTCACTTCCGTTCTAAACGACCGGTTTATGAATAATGAGGTCTGAAAGCCACGCCCTACAAAGACCTATTTACATTAACTACGCCCTCTGTAACAGCCAGTATCTCTAATATGTTGTTATTTTAAAATTAGCTCTTTTTTATTACTCATTTGACTTACTGTTAGTGCTAGTAGCTTAAGATAACTTACCAAAAGCCCTCTGCGCGCGCCGCCATTTGCAGCTCCTTTTTTTAGCATTAGCCTCGAATAGCTTTTCCTCCTCCGAGCGGGCGGTGTTAGCTCCGCTCGTTGCATGCGGCGCTTTTGGGAGCGATCGATCGCTGCTTCAGTCCACACACAAAGTTCACAGAATGTCTCCAGTTAATTTATCCGCATGAGGCAACCTTTGACCGGACCCCCGGACCTCAAAAGTCAGTAGCTCCCAACAACTCCCGCACGCAGATGGTGTCTTCGCCGGCGGTCTGCAAAACAAAAGGCTTAAAAAAAAAGAGATGCCGCGACCGGAGGCGAACCCGTGTCCTTCGGATGACGAGTCCGGTTCACTACCTCTGGGCCAACCGGGCAGTTATGCAAAAAGCAGTCTTTCATCGTATAAGAAACAATCACAACCACCTACATTTAGAACGCTGAAGTTTTGATTAGATTTTGATGAAGTGAAAGGTATTCTTAAAATAAATAAGTTGCTAATCTGAAAATATATCGATCAGTGGTGCTTGATGGTACAGACTGTCGCCCCGCGAGAGTGTGTGTGTGCACAGTTTTCTGCCGGCTGCGCGTTGGGAGCGATATTACACTAAAAATTGAACTAAAACGTAAAAATAACAATTATAAAGTATTATTATGTCGATGTATATATCTAGTCTCACCCCGATTTCTCCGAAACAAAAGGCTTTAAAAAAAAGGGGGAAAAAAAGATGCCGTTGACAGGATGCGATCTCCGCTCTCCTGCGTGGCGCTCAAGTGTCGTAACCGCTCAACCAAACTGACAGTTGTGCAAAAGTAGTCCTTCATCATATAAGAAACAAGTCCAAACCGCGAGAGTGTGTGTGCACAGTTTCAACGAGACAGAGTTCATTCAAACAAGGTAATAAAACATTCTGGTTTTACTCGAGATGTGCTGCATGGCTGGAGCAGGGCAAACCCCTAGCCCCCCGGGGGCTAAATAAATGAATAAATGACCGCCAGGTCAGCTCCTAAACCGCTAGGCAACCGTGACATCTTTTATACTCAAGTGGGTGGAGCATCACCAGGGGTTGCTAGGTGAGGGGCTGGACTCAGGTTTGAGGTGATTGGCTACGGTTTGTGACATCACAAACCGCAGGAAGTGTGAAACGGAGCGTTTTTAATCACAGACAAATAAATCTACTTAGAGTAAATAAACCACTGGGTGCATTTTTTTGGCACAAGGACTGTTTTTTTATGAAGTAAAGTCAAAGTCAACTTTATTGTCAGATCTGCAATATGTACTGTACAGATCTCTGTGTCTCTTCCTGAATATTCTCTGTGGTTCTCTGGGGTTTAGGGCTCTTATCATCTCCCTAATTGACATTAGAACACAAAACATCAACAATAACTTGGTTGTGTTATTATTGCTCAAAAACCATTATCTAGGCTGAGAGATAAAAGCTTAACTGGTCAACAATATCCTTTACAGTTTAACTTACCTCCACCATGCAGCCTCCACTTTAGAAAAGGGCAGTGCCCCCCCCTCCCCATCTCACTAGAAGAGTGACGTTTCAATCCATACACTGACCAACGCAGTTCGGTCGGTGCCATAAAAGAACCTCGGTTTGGTATACAGCTCTAGGTAGGCTAGACATATCTTTCTACAACCACCTTTTATGCCGGCTACTCACCAAACGCGTTTCGAGCAGCGGAAGCAGCCGGTTTACATGCAAAGTCTATGTGGAGGAGCGGCGAGGAGCGGCGAAGCGTGACGTGGCGAGTTTTGAGCAGTTCAAGCAGCGTGGCAGAGCGCGGCAGTTCTTTTCTGCGCACGCGGAGCGTCTAGAGTAGCTGCTGCCGGAGTTCAAATAATTGAACATTGGCTGCTCGCCGCGTCACGGCAACCAATAGGGAGAGACTCTGCTATGTGATGACGCAACGACGACGGGACTTTTTTTGGACTTTTTAAACTTAGCCCAATGAGCCTCTATGAATAAACCAGCCTCCGGTAAGAAACTTGGCATTTTTACAGTTGCCGCTGTCCGCTCGAGCGTACGATCACCCCAAACATAAAAAAAAAACGTTTTAATCTCAACAAAGACTTCCGGAGCTGCAGTTCGGCTCGTAGAAAACCCACTCAAGTAGTAACGAGGCTCACGTACAGCTGATTTTATCTGCCCGGTGTACAAAAAACAAAACAAACCCGACCGGAAAAGGACCAAGACGCTCCTCCCACTGCGCGTCTTCGGTGTGAACAGACATCTGTTGACAAGCAGCCAACACCATGCGTTGAGAGCGTTTTTGATGCTCAAGACGCGTTCGGTGGGTACCCGGCTTAACAGCTCTTCTGGGAGGACTCCAAGGCATTCCCAGACCAGCCGAGAGACATAGTTCCTTCAGCACGTCTTTGGTCTTCTGTGGGGTCTCTTCTCAGTTGGACATGCCTGGAAAACCTCCCTAGGGAGACATCCATGGGGAATCTATACCAGATGCCCAAACCATCTCAATTGGCTCATCTAGATGTAGAGGAGCATCAGGTTTACTCTGCTCTCTCTTATCTAACTGCATGAGCTTCTCACCTTGTCTCTAATGGAGAGTCCAGCTACACTGTGGAGAACTCTCCACTTGTATCAACAGTTTCATTTTTTCTAGGGGTGCACCAATTTCAATTTTCTGGCCGATCACCGATCACCGATTTTTAGAAAGTCTGACCTGCCGATTCCGATTTTGGCCGATACCGATTTTCAGGTGTTAAAAGGTCAAAATGCACCTTAAATTTTCCAATCTTACTTTATTGTAAACGAAGTTTAACCATAAAAAAAATCAGTTTTTTTTACTCTTTCACTTGTTACATTTTAAAAAACAAAACAAAAAAAGATAATGCAGCATGTGTAACATTTTCAAGTCAGTGGGTAATAAGAATTAACACTCGCACAGGTAAGTTTGTCCTCACAGACTTATTCCAGTCATTTTTTCATTAGTGGCAGGTTTTTCTTGATGAACAAAAGCATTTCTGCTTTGTCACCAGACAGGCGACTTCTTTTTTCATCTACTACATGTCCAGCCAAGCTAAACAGGCGCTCGCTTTCAATGCTTGGGCATGGGGCAGAGAGATTCAGGCAAGTAGAGCAAGATGAGGGAAACAATTTTCATTGATCCTCCAGTAGACCAATGGGTCCTGACTCCTTTCAACAGGAACCTCCGATAGGTAGTTCTGTACCTGCATAGCTGAAGGGCTGGCCAGCTGTTGCTCCTTTTCAATGTTCTCCTTTAAGATTTCATCTTGAACTGCAAACAGTAGACTACACCTTTTTGCTGCAGATTCATCGATGTCAGGAGGATGTCAGGAGGCCCCACTTCAGAGAATGTTCCTGCAGCAGGTGTGCATCTGGTCCCCCCCTCTGCTGAGAAGTAGTGATTCTTGTATAATAATAATAATAATAATGTGTTTGTCTGTCATCTGTGTATGTTTCCCATACACAGACGAAATTCGTCTCTGCATTTAACCCAACCACCACCAGGTGGTGCAGTGAGCAGCCAGAAAGCGTCTGGGGAGCTGGAGAATTAGGTGTGCACTCATAGACACCCCAAGGTGTGTAGTGGCCGGGGCGCGAACCTTCGGGTCCCAAGTCGAAAGCCCTGCCACTACACCATCTTGGCTCCATTTGCACCTTGTTTTGCATAAACAAAGAAAGATGGGTCAATCATTGTGTTTTGTATACTGTACATTAAACGTTTTTTAAATTGCATGTAAATAAAGAAAAGCATATGAATGCATTTCTTTATTTACATGCAATTAAAAAAAACATTTAAATAAAATTTAAAATAAACATTTCTTGATTATTGAAAATTTCAATCTAGAAATGTTTATTTTAAATTTAATTTAAATGTTTGTTGAAATATAGTAGTAGGCTAAAAGTAATAGAATACAGTATTCACAGTTACTTGCCTTGGATCCAGAATAGTGGCCAAGCTGTACAGGGGCTCATCATGCTCAAAGTTGATGAATCTTCTCACAACAGCCTCCAGCAATGTAGCTTTGGCTTTACCCACACCACGGTCTGTGCTTGAGTACTTGTTCACGTTCGAATTGTTCGTCAATCCACTGTGCAGTAAAACTTAACATGGACATTAAACTTACATCAGAAGTCCAGATGTCTGTTGTAAAGCTGAGTGTATTTGGATTAGCTTTTAGCAGGCTGCGGGTGTCTCCCCAAAGCTTGGCTGAACTCCGGTAACGAAACATCAGAAAAATATATTCACCTCGGCATGTTATTATCGTGGGCTCACGTGCTGCATTAAGCTTCTAAAACTTTTGTCCTCAACGATTGAAAAGGGCTGGTCGTTTAATGCCATGAACTCCATCACTTTCCTCGTGGTAGCTTTGCTCTTTTCGTGTTCATAAAAGTTAACAGCGACATACCGACTGGCTCTTTGATAGCGCTAGCTTTAGCATTAGCTTAGCTTGGTTGCTCGCTTCAAACGTTGCACACTTGGCTGCGTGGCGATTTCTTATTATGGCGAACAAGGTTTGTTGTATTAAAGGTTTTTGTTGTGGCTCCACCACGACTTACTTCAGCTTTACACAAATTGCGATCTTTTGCTCATTTTAAAATAGTACAACTTCCAAACAGACAACATGGCTGCTCCGAGTGACCTGTGTTGACTGTTTAACGCGCATGTGCAGACGTGGCCTGTTGCGCGGGTCTGAGTCAGCCCCCTCTCAGCCCCCCCCCCCACCTCCTCTCACAGCAGAGAAAAAGGGACAGCGGCTGATTTTCAGAGGCATGTGCGATCGGTGGATAAAATCGGCTTCTCATTTAACGATCGGCCGATCGCCGATTTCCCCAAATTAAGGAAATCGGGGCCGATCGATCGGCCGGCCGATTTATCGGTGCATCCCTCATTTTTTCTGTTCCTACCAATGTTTGTGACCATAGGTGATGGTAGGAACATAGACTGACTGGTAAACAGTTTCTCCTTGCAGCTTAGCTCTGTCTCCACCACAATCAACAGACACAGAGTATGCAATACTGTTGAAGCTGCACTAATACTTCTGTTGATCTCCCACCCCACTCTTCCCTTACTCTTGAGTAAAACCCAGAGATACTTAAACTCCTCCACCTGAAGCAGCACCTCATCCACATTTATATGTATGCCCTCTCGGAGAACAATGTAGAAGTGGAAAACTCGTCATTTCTTTAAAGGTTCAGTCTGCAGTTTCTGTAGAACAGCAGCACTTAGAAAAAATTTCAACAAGCAAAGCATTCTGATCCCTCCCCCTCAGAGCCATATATGGCTCTGCCCCCTTGTGGTCTGTTGAAATTTGAATTCAAGCTCTGTTTTTATTGGCTGATTCAAATTCAAGCTCGGTTTTTATTGGCTGGTTACAAACTTTGTTTTTATTGGCTGGAAAATGGCGGGTCACTTTTTCTTTTTAGAAATGCTTATTTACCACCTGGAGAAGCAAGGGGACAATATTTTTTTTAGTTTTTTCAGAGATTACCTCTCTAACATCAATCTAGTGACAGAGTGAAGAAATATGTTAAAATATATATTGTTTGAAAAGTTAGACTACATTACAATCTTGCATACCCCAGCTTTAATATATGTATACATTTGATAACAACAGGAGGCAATAAAGAATACTTAGATTGCAGAACAAAGATTGTTCTTAGATCTAGATTCTTTGTTTTCACACAAACATAGCCACATGTAAACATTGTTTCACCTTCAGAATAGGCATGTCACCAAGACAACCCCTACTGCTTCCTGTGTTATTTGTCATTCATTTATATACGTTAGATGTATAATTGAAACACAGTACACATGACAAAGGGTACAAAGCAGAACCAGAATCAATAAAGCAGCCATTCAGTTTTTTTAATATTCATGTTATTTTGAATATATTTGACAGAAGGGAATTCAGTTAGCTCATTCAAAACCTGTTTTATGTGAACTGGCTTTTAGAGGGATGTACAGGAATACAGAGTGCCTTGTCCCTTCCACTGCATCTGACCCTGAAAGAATGATTTAATGAAGAACCTCTCTGTAATGTTTTGATGGATACCTTTCCTGAGGCTGTGTGTTTTGTATGAGGGTGTATGTGTTAGTGTGCTGTTGTCTTAATATGTTGTTCAACAGCCAACTCCGTGTAGTCAGCTGTCTAGTACAGTGTCGTTGTCATTAATCACAGACCCAACACAGCAGAGGAAGGGGGTTATGGGGAAAGGAGAATGGGCCAGGCGAGAGCTGTAATCTATACAAGGCACCTACAGAAAGATGTGGAAGATGTGTTGTAGAAAGAAACAAAGGAGAGGGAAAATATGAGCGAAGAAGGAGGACATTTAGTTGGAGAAGAGTTTATAAATGAGAAGCATAAAAGTTTGTGGGCAGTAGAACACATTGTTTATCGCTGGCATACACTTTGACTTGATTCTCTTACAATGAAAACATATTATCCTCTTGTTTTCAAAAGCTGACTCAATTTCCTGAAGCCTTAATACAATGTCTGTGATGTTTTGTTCAAAATGTGATGAAGTACATCACAAATGCATGCTTTATCGCCATGAATTGACACTTCTTTTTATTGCTGCTCATTTGGGAAGGTAGAGTACGATATTCAGCTTTACTTCAACTTTCTCAAAATTCTCTTTCCAATAAGTTGTCTTTTAAGTACAGATAAAGTATTTTTTTCTTTTCTGAAACAAGTCATTCTGTGGATAACTGCTCTCCATAAGAGTGTTAGATTAAATAGATACTGAACAGACAAGAATCAAGAGCACATCCTTGGGGTAGTTAAGTTGCATTTTTCTCAGTTGTGTAATTTCTAACTAACACAAAGCAGTCCCTGTTTTATACAAAAAAATCCATTTAAAAGTTTAACACATCTCATTCTGTTTTCAGGCTTGTGGTTGACTATCAAATCTAGCACAGAACTTGTTCACGTACTTTGTATATTGAAACCTAAACTTTCCTATTATTTGATACCCTTCAAGATCTTTACAAGAAAAATCAGCTTTGTGACTTGCTCATGAAGAAATAAGTAAATGAATAAACATTTCTTTGAGCCTAAATTTGTTAAAACAAAGCTCATAGTAGGGATGCACGATATTATCGGCATGCTATTGATATCTGCTGATATTAGCAATAAAGTTAAATATCGGACATAGGCCATTCCATTAAAAAAAACACAGATATTAAAAGCTTCTGTTTTAAGTTGATTTTAATTTAAGACACCAAGTATATCTATTAATGCACTATTTATGCACTTTTCACTTGTCTCTTGTGAACAGGTTGAGTTTAGATTTGTGAAAATGTACACATTTGCACTGTTCGAGTGTTGTCATTGTGTTAGAGAGAGTAAATGTCATGAATAAATTTGACATTAAACATAATCCAAGTTGAAGTGTTGCATCATTTTCAGACCCCTTTTTGTCATCTGTATTTTGGTAGCAGGCCAAACTGACAAAGACCCTGCAGAATAATGTAGTATTTTAATTCTATAGCAGAGAAAGCTATGTAGTCTCAGTAAGTAGGTCTAGGAAAAAAAAATCATTATTGGTATCGGTTAGCGGCCATATACATTTTAACATATTTGCATATCGGATATCGGTCTAAAATCTAATATCGTGCATCCCTAACTCGTAGGTTTATTTACAAACTACTAATTTTTTATTGTTTTATAATGTGTTATAGGAGGGGGAGTTCCTGGTTCGGACTCACCATGTAGAATACTGTGATGGGGGTATTCTGGACCCTGATGATATACTCAGTGACCTGGTTGAAGACAAGGACAAGGTAAGAATGTCTAGACTCGAGAGAAATGTGTTTTTTCTTTCTTTCTGGTTTTAGTGTGATACTTTGTTGGACGTGTTGGATGTTGCCTTCTTTGATACAATGGAGTCAAAGATTTTAACAATGATCATCAATTTATCTACAATGTAAAACCAACCTGTAAGGTTAGCATTTGGTAACCTTTAATTAAAAGCTCTATATTCTAAAGGACTGAGATTGAACTGATAACTGTCATGCATAATTAACCATCATACCTATGCCAAGTACCTGTAACTGTTGTGCTCTACACAAATTTAAATAATCACTGTATTTATCCATCTTCCTTTAACATTTTTATTTGCTTCTAATATGCATACAAAGTACTTTCAAAGTCTCCACGTTGAGCAGTTAATCTATTGCTGCTTAATGCACTATTCATAAAAAGTCTATATATAAATATATGCAGCTAGCAGTGTTTTTATGTGTTGGAAGTGTAAATGTGTGCGTGTTTCCACTTTGGCTTATTGAGCTGCAGTGGCCCATAAGTCATTTTCTGGGATAGGATATTACCTCTCTAGCAAAATTTTAAATCTAAATGTTTTAACTTGCCTTCAGAAATAGGCACTGTTATTAACTATTTACTTTTGGCAAACCTGATTCATAGATTCACAGTTTTTGTGTTTCTCCCCCAAGCAATGTGGCATTTTTCAAACATACCTTTACCCTTTAACAAAAGCTTACTTTTTGAAATCTGTCAAAAGAATTTGACATTATAAAAATACTGTATGATAAATAGTATTGATTAGGGCGTTTTGAGCCATGACTTAGGACATTAAACGAAACTCTCTGGGTGGCTCTTCACATTAAAACAGTATCAACACGTTTTAATGAGCCTATGTCCTGTGGTGAACTGAATTTTTCATTTAGGTCACTTCTAAAAAAAATAAAATGCTGAATAACCAGGTGGCTCCAAAATGTTATGTGCAGAATATCACTCTGTCTTTAGCTGTATACCTTAAGGGATGTATAAATTCTACGGAAGTTCTAGGGAATCATCATCACTAATTAATAACAAAGTTGCTATAGTTGAAATTTGTCATGAAGCCTAAAGCTCCTTTATTTCTTGTTAATCAGGATTCAAGCCTCTGTTCCCCTCTTAATGTCACATTCATTATCTTTTTTTTATTTTTATCAGCAAAACATAAATTTTTGAGAGTTTAGTCACAGCTGGATGCAAACTGTTTAGACTTGTTCACTGCATACATATTGAGGGCTTTCTTCTAAAAAAACATTATCACTGACCTCGCCCAAAGCTATGGCTAATGAGATATATCTCAGCTGTAGAGAAATATTATTCACACATGACCTTTTCAGAAAAATCTGATTATTTGTCAAAAGTGCTAGTGACATAAGCCAAAGCGTAAGGACCACATGAATTGGTAAGAAGAGCAATAAGAGCCAGGAGACCAACAGCTGACCTAGGAGATTGATATAAGGAGAGCCTGTTGCCATGGTTTCAAAAGGTTTCAGAAAGCATTGTTGACTGGTCCTGCTGTTGGCTGATAGTCACTTGCCTTGCGCCACTGCAAACTAATTTGCAATGCTTTAACATAAACATAATCCATTGTGTAGCTCCACCAGTGAACAGAGAAACCATAAAGTAGAATACTTTACTGCACTGGTCTTGTTGCTACAAAAATTGTATGGAAAAGATTGAGATGTGTTTGATCCGATTCACTTTAGTCCAAAAATAGGATCTTATAAATTTTTTCGAATGTCTAAATATATTGAATAAGCCATAATGCACACTTTGAAATAAAAAGAGTTGTCCATTTTCTAATTATAACTTTCTGTTACAATTCATATAGTACATTTATTTGACGAATGGAAAAAAGTATTTTGTCCATGAAAGTTCTTGCTTATTATTGAGGTAGATGACCATTGAAAGGTTTTGCTATTTATTTGTAGTAAAGTGGAAGAAAATAATAGTTAATTGAATTGCACAAATAACTATTGTCTTAAGTACCGGTAAACATTGCATTAATGACTACAGTAGTCCCTTGATTATCGCGGGGGTTGATTTCCACACACCGCCATGATAGGTGAAAAACCCCAAAGTAGGAACACAATATTTATTGTAGTATCTATATACAGTATACATATTTTAAGGCTTTATAAACCCTTCCCACACTCTTGCAATGTTCTAAACTCTTAAATCTACGTAATTTTAACAACGTATGTATATGCACGTACAGTACTAAAAAAAATTTACTCACCAGCTATGCATACCAGCAGCTCTGTTCTGGTCAGGTTTGGTTCTGGTTCTGCAGACGTACACTGCAGCGATGAAGCCCACCACCCCGTCCAGGTTGACGTGCACATGGAAAATTCAGCTTCAGGAAGATTCAGGATTATTTGCGACTTTCCTGCCAGTTTTGTGAGCTTAACAGATCACTCGTTACTTCTGACTTTGCGTTGCTGATCTTTCCTTCCATTATTGCAGAAAGCAGCAGCTGGAAACACTGTTGGCTTCCGGGTAGTGTACTGTAGTTCTTTTAACTGAAGTTACATTGTAGGCTTACTGAAAGAAAACTACAAAATGGCAGCACCTGTCCAAAGTATTTTTTGTTAACTTTTTATCCTGTATTGTCCCAATCACGTATAACAAAAGTTGACAATCTTGTGTCATGTACAATCTTATGTTGAAAAATCGTGAAAGAGCGAGTTTGCGAAAGTCGAACCGCTAAGTAGCGAGGGCCTACAGTAGTCCCTTGCTTATCGCAAGGGATCCTTACCCTGAACCCTTGCAATAAGAAAAAAACCCGCAAAGTAGTAGTTTATTTTAATTTTATTATATACAGGTAGTCCCCGACTTATGGCGGTCTCGACTTACGGCGATTCGACTTTACGAACGAGCTCCGTTGAAAAGCATTGTTTCCAGTTACGGCGTAGATGCGACTTTACGGCAGAAAATACGGTACCTGAAATCGTCAGGAAGGCGGAAATTTACATGAGGTAAGAGAGTGGGCGAGGGGGAGGGGTACGCTTGTTCAGTCTCATGTCGATAAACGGGTGTGCATCGCCGCGTTAGCATACAATTTCCATCATATGGCGAAAATCCGGTTTTACGAACGCCGCGTGTAATGCGTTCCGACTTACGGCGATTTTCGTGTTACGAACGGTTGAAGGAACGGAACTCGTTCGTAAGTTGGGG
>JBBPBX010019927.1:20699-43936 GCA_038048925.1 Garcialebias charrua | reverse complement strand
GTTAAGAACATTTAATACTGTGTTGATTTTTCGACAGTGTGTTGTGCAAAAACACTTTGAAGGAGGGCTTCATCCTTCTCTCATGACAATCATCCAGAACGCTTCTAATGAAACTTGCTGAACAGAACATGCATAAACAAATGAACAAACAATAACAAAATAGTCAAAGAATTGTAATAATCAGGGCTAACATTTTTATGAAATTGTAAGTTAGGACTGTTGGAGTCAGTCTCCCCACCATCACAGACATCTACACCTCCAGATGCAGGAAGAGAGCCACCTGCATCATGAAAGACCCCACTCACCCAGCAAACACACTTTTTGCCCTGCTCCCCTCAGGCAGGATGTTAAGGAGCATCAAATGTAGAACCACTAGACTGAGGAACAGCTTCTACCCTGAGTCTGTTGGACTCATGAATCTCTAAATAAAATCACATCATGCTCCTGATCTGTTTCATGTTGTTGTGTTCTTTCATACTCATTTGCTCACACAGACTCATGTTCGTGCTGCTGTTCGGCATATTGTTTTTATGCTATTAGTGCTTAGAGTGTTTTTGTTAACATTTTTCTTAGTTCATATCATATATCTTATTACTGTTTTTCTTTTACATTTTAATACTTTTGTTGGATTTAACTGGGACCCTGTGTACACAATTTCATTACACCACATGTGATGACGAGAATGACAAATAAAAACTTTGAATCCTTGACATTTACCATACCATACCATACCAACTTTATTTCTAAAGCACTTTATAAAACCGTGGGACCAAAGTGCTGTACACAAACATAAAATACAGTACAAAAATAAAAAGGTCAGATATAAAAACTAGCATTAAAATAATAAAAGTTTTACACAATAAAAACAAAATCAAACATCTTGGATCGCGCCAAAAGCCAAAGAGAAAAGATGAATTTTAAGAAGAGACTTAAAAACTACAATGGACGAGGCTTGTCTATGTCACTCGGAAGATCATTCCAGAGTTTAGGGGCAATCACTGAAAAAGCACGGTCACCTCTGAGCTTAAGCTTAGTTTTTGGAATCCTCAGAAACTGCTGAATTTGACCGTTATGTTCTCTGAGTGTACGTTTGGGAAAACAGATATTTGAATTTGATCATTTAAAATACATCTTAAATGTTTTAATATTTTGTTTTAATAAATTTCCAATACGTGTTAAGCCTTCTTTTCCAGTTGATATCAATTCTTGATGAATGGTCCTGCAGGGCAAACCAAAACTTGAACTTTACATTCCTGTGTTTCTTCAAAGTTATGTGTACAATTTTTTGCGGTTTCTTTGTTTTTAATCTTTTGGTTATTGTTTGTTAAACTGACCGATGTTAACTTGGGCTGATGTTGCAAAGACCATTTACTTCAACATGATTAAATACTGAGTCTGCTTCATTCCTTTTATGGTGTACATTGTTAAAACAAATTAACACATTTTACTTAAATGTTCTTAAACGTTTTACTTAAAGTTGACTTCTTGCCTCACAACAAGAAGATTGCAGGATCGCCTCCTGGCCTGGGGCCTTTCTGTGTGAAGTTATTCTACTTCAGCCCCTCCCTTCTAACAAGGGTGTGTTTATTTTAATTTTTAATTTATTTCATTTTATTGTTTGTTTTTCTTTTGGAATAAATTTGTTTGTAAAAAAAAAAAAGCATTTGGTATTTGTTTCTCTTTCCTAACTGTGAGCCGAAGTCATTCAAAGAGCTTCAGCATCTAAAACAGGTAAGACAATATTTGTTTATAATCATTCTGCAGAACCTCTTTTCAGAAGATCCAAACTGTCCTTTTAACGTACTTCATTGTCAGGGAGGCATGGCAGAGCAGTGTTTGAGACGTCAGCTCTCAGAAAGACGGTTGCAGAATCGCTTTTTAGGTGGAGTTTGTATGTTTTCCCATGAACATGTGGGTTTAGAGCTCACCCCAAGCTAAACTTTTTACAACAGTTAAATATTAATTGTTCATAACCATTCCACAGAGCCCCACTTGAAAAAAATCTGAACTATCCTTTTAAAAATGTTTTTCTAAACTGCACATGGTGGCACAGCGGTGGTAAGAGCTTTCATCTTTCAGCAAGACAGTTGCAAATTCACCCCCCATCCTTTCTAGGTGGAGTTTGCATTTTCTCTCGATGCACGCATGTGTTTTCTCTGGCCACTCCGGTTTTCTCCCACAGACCAAAAACATGCATGTTAGGCTGATTGTTAACTCTAAAATGTCCCTAAGTGTGAGTAAGAGTGTCAATGAGTGTCTGTCTATGTGTCTCTGTGATGGACTTGCGACCTGTCCAGGGTCTAGCTTGTGTCTCCCACTGTGACTGCTGTAACCAGCTCCCCCCATGACCCAGAAAGGAGAAAGTGGGTAAAAGAAAATGATAGATGAACAAAATGAGTGTGTTGTGTACTTAAAACTGTTTTATTATTTTATTACTTGATGAAAATTCTATTAAATTTGGAAATGGTGGGTTTTACTTTTAAAGAAAAAACAAATTTACCAAGCAGTGATCAAGCTCTTTCAGTTGAATTATTCTAAGTCTTATTCTAAGCACACGGAAGCTTGATTTTAGTAAATCCTCTGGTGAGGGTAAAAGGACAACAACCTGAGGAGTCAATAACTTCTCACACGCAGAACGTCTTCCACTGGATGAATCGTACAACTCTAATGGTTCATTACTAATATATAAATGGCCACAGGAAAGATTAGTTTGAATGAGCCTCATTTTCACAGTTATTTTGATCACTTGTTCAGTTATTTTTAGATTTAAATGCTAAAGCTTGGGATATTTAATTTAAAATATAATTCACAGAAGTGCATTAGCAATGTATTGTAATTCCTCAGTTGCAAATTGTTTTCTTTAAACATGAACAAATGTATTGTTAAATATTTTATGTAAAAAATAAAATAAAATAAAAAACATACCGATACTTGCAAACACCCAAACTCTGGGGAAAATTCTGTTTCTACACTGTATATCCTTTGTATTTCATATAAAATGTTACCATCGAGTCTTCAACATTTGTATTTGTGACTATTATCATTATTTCATACCATAAACCACTAAGTAGCACAAGCCAATGTATCTCTTATGCAGGTCCCAAGTCTGAGTAATTGGTGAGGGTTGTGCCAGGAAGGACATGTGATGTACAGCACGTACAGTACAAAAACTAATGTGACATGTATGAGGACAGCAGGACTGTGGTGAGTTGTGCTGTAGGCGTGACAGATAGCTTCAAAGTGGAAATGGGAGTGCATCAAGGATCAGCTCTGAGCCCCTTCTTGATTGCTTTGGTGATGGACCAACTAATAGATGTTAGTTCCCTGTGGACTATGATGTTTGCAGATGACATTGTGATCTGTGATGAGAACAGGGAACAGGTGGAAGAGAACTTAGCGAGGTGGAGGTATGCACTTGAAAGATTGGAATGAAAGTCAGCCGTAGTAAGACAGAGTACATGTGTGTGAATGAGAGGGAGACCAGTGGAACAGTGAGGCTACAAGGAGCAGAGGTCACAAAGGTGCAGGACTTCAAGTACTTGGGGGGCCCACTGTCCAGGAAAATGGGGAATGTGGTAAAGACGTGAAAAAGAGAGTCCAGACAGTATGGAGTGGATGGAGAAAATTTCAGGAGTGATTTGTGACAAAAGGGTGTCAGCAAAGGTCAAGACAGTGGAGAGAACGTATCTTGTTGTGTGGTCTGGAGACAGTGGCATTGATAAAAAGACAAGAGAAATAACTGGAAGTAGCAGAATGAGATCATCAGAGGTACAACACATGTTGAACAACTGGGAGATAAAGTTAGAGGCCAGACTGAGATGGTTTGGACATGTCCAGAGGAGGGACAGTGGGTATATTGAAGGATGTTAGAAATGCAGCTGCCAGGAAAAGGACAAAGAGGAGATCTATGTCTGCAGTTAGAGAGGACCTGGAGGTAGCTGGAGTGAGGACAGAGGATGAACAGGACAGAGTGAGATGGAGGAGGATGACTCGCTGTGGAGACCCCTGAAGAGGGAAAAGCTGGAGAAAAAAAAAGATAATTATATCATAACATACCACTTTCTTTGATCACTTTTGTTTAATTCCTTTTTATTTCTTTTTACTTTTGCTTGAAATAATATTAGGATTAGTTTTTTTTAGAGTTCCACTGGTTCCTGAGAGTTTCTGTTAACTGAGAAAATTACCTGCAGATTCACAATAATCATAACTTTTTTGAAGACCGCCTCTATTGATTTGAAGTACATTTAGAATTAAATAATTAAAAAGTGTCCCTATGAAGAACGCTGCAGAGAACTTCTGACTGACGCTATCAAGTCAGACAAATCAATATTCCCCCCTTCACACGCACACACCCACACACACACACACACACATACACACACATACACATAGACAGTTACATTTGGTAACTGTTCCTAACAGTAGGCGATAAGTATCAGATGAACAATCATTAAAGCACACATTTCCATTATGCATTGAGCAAAGAAACAGGATAAAACCAGATTTAAACTTGTGTGACTTGTGGTCCGCATGCTCAGATATTTGTGAAGATTCCTGTCACTTTGTCTAAAAAAGCAGCAATAGAAAATATATGATGTGCATGCCTTTAACCACATGTTCTGATCATTGATCATGTTTTGTTTTTTAAATAAACTTGAATAACCCCTATTTCACCTCTTTACTTGATGAACTGCCACTGGGACATAACCTTTAAAATCCATAAATGAATCATAAACTGTGGAGAAATTGCCTTTTTCTGAACGTGCAGCGTGACTGCTGAGTGCTGAAAACTTTGCAGACATTTACTGAAGCAAAAACGTATTTGTTAAAAATGAAACAGGTAAAACAAATGCTAAAGTTAGCTAAACCAAAGCCAAAATTGGATAAATAAATTAACAAATAGCAGATAAACTAAAATTGGCAAGACCAGTAGAGTCAAAATCACTTAAAAAATTATTTAAAATCGAAATTGGCGTGTAACATGTATTGTAATGGCAACTACAAGCTAAAAATAAAGCTAGTTTACTTAAGTGAATTTCAAAAAGCACACCATTTTTAAAGATATGAAACGTTCTCCATTCATTTCATTGAGGAAAAATAAAGTAAAAAAAAATTTACAGTTAAAAACATCAAAGTTATAATATTACATAACTAAAGGTAATGTCCTGGCATATAGATTAATAAAATAGAAGGATGTATGCTCAGTCACAAAAAATGTGCAATCAGACAAATAAACAAGAAAACCATAGCTTGAATGCGGACTCAGCTTATGTAAAATTACCACCATCATAACAGTGTTGCTGCTCATTATATAAACATAACACTAAACTGAAAGTTATGCACCATAGGGAACGAGGTGCAACATATGCTATGGGAATTGCGCCCCCGCGCGATTACCTGAAGGAATACATTCACTCCTTTACGGCAAGGGCGTCAGCGTTGCGTCAGAGGCCCCGCCCTCTGGGTATTTAAGCCGCTGACGCCCATCCATCTTTCTCCAAAATTGCACTTCACCGAGCTTTCAGCATTGAAAAGGGCCAGATATGTTGCACCTCGTTCCCTTCCTTCAGGGAACATGAGTTATGGTGCATAACTTTCAGTTCCCTTTCAGTCATGTTCTCTCGGTGCAACATATGCTATGGGAACGTAATTCATTCACGCCCTTGAAATGCTCAGTAAAATGCATGCTAGTGTGAACGTCTGCCCTTGACCAGCAGGCATCTCAAGGCTACTTTCTACTGTGTGTTAGAAAGAACAGCCTGAGTGACATCACACGCAGTAACATCCAAACTGTAATGCTTTGCAAAAGTGTTTATTGAGCTCCAGTTCGCCGTAGCACAAATGTCTGCAACTGGTACACCCTTGAACAGTGACCACGAAGTGGCCAAGCCCCGAGTAGAGTGAGCGTGCACTCCAGAGGGCACCTGTTGACCTTTGCTACTGTACACCCTTTTAATGGCCTCAGTCATCCAATGTGAGAGGCGTTGTTTTGATAGGGCCTTTCCGGTAGCAGGTGCTGTAAAGCACACGAACAGTTGATTTGTTTTTCTCCATTCGGCTGTTCTCTGCATGTAAGTGCGTAAAGCTCTCACGGGGCAGAGGGCCTTCAGCCTTTCCTGTTCCTGAGTGAGGACAGGAGCAGGTGGGAAGGAGGAGAGATCAAAGTCCAGACTCCTATGGTTTAAAGTCAAGACCTTGGGGATGTATGCGGGATTAGGCCTTAGGGTGACCTTTGACCCATCAGGGGTGAATCTGGTACACATTGGATGTACAGACAATGTATGGAGGTCACCCACGCATTTAGTCGAGCAAAGGGCCAAGAGTAGAGCGGTTTCATAAGATAATAAATCAATTTTAACCTCACTCAGTGGCTCGAATGGAGGATCACAGAGAGCCCCCAAGACCAGGCTAAGATCCCAACCAGGGGTCAGGATCCTGCTGGGTGGTTTCATTCTTAGCACGCCCTTCATAAATCTTATTATGATTAGATACGCACCAGGTGTCCTGTGTCCCCAGCCTTCGTGACAGGCTGAAATTGCTGATAGGAAAACTTTAATAGTTGAGAAAGAACGACCTTTTTCCAGTGTGTCCTGAAGGAAAGTCAGGAGCTGAGCCAGGTCGCATGAGTAAGAAATAATATTTCTTTCTGTGTACCAAGCTTCAAAAATATGTCATTTCTGTGCGTAGAGAGACTGTGTTGACATAGCACGGGCATTTTGGATGGTTTTTACCACATTTTCCGGCAGGCCTGATGCCATCAGCTTGTTCTTTTCTGCCAACAAGCTGAAATTTTTAACAGCTCCCAGCTTAAGCGGCGAGACTGTTACTTATGGTGACATAGTTTGACGTTAAAGAAGAGCAGCTGGTGTATCCAGTTCCCCTCCAAGGGCCCTGGATGCTGTGATCCCCTGGGGGTCAACCAAGTTAGGGAGAAGGCCTTTTTGCCGATGTGCTGCCACGTTGCTCTGATCGAGAGTGATCAAGGGCAGCTGCAACATGTCGTCCTTATTAGACAGAAGTGGAACAGAATGTCTGATTTTTTTTCCCTTGTTTGGGGTCATGGGACTGAGAAGCTGCAAGTTTTGCAAACAAGCAGATCTCCTGACCCCAATTCGATTCCTGGATGGGTCTAGTTTACTAGTCCTCGGCCTTAACAGAGCGTTGGAGCCAGACAAACCGCCCGGGGTCTGTGTTTCACCCATTGGGAGGATATTGTTTAAGAGCATAGCTGAACCAGCACAGTGAGAAAGGTCACGTGCTGCCGGATCACTGCTTGGACATTGCATGTTGCCCATTAATGATAAGGGGACAGCTGCAACGTGAGAACGTGGAGATGATTCTTTGTGCTTGGCAGACTTTAAATTGTTTGGTGACAGAGAGCCCAGTTCCCTTCGAATAACAGGAAGAGGAATCTGATTCAGCCCTGATTTGTTTACACACACAGTTTGATCACAATTGCCTTTGTGAACGTGTGAAGCTTGTGGTTGCCTGTGGGCTTCTGCCGTGGCCCCCCCGTCGTTAGATTCTGTCGGCGCGCATCCCTGAGGCGCGGACATGTCACGTGTTTGCTTGGTTAGTGTATTGTCCGCCCCGTCGTTCACAATGGAGCGGGGGCTGGAGCACGTGACCCCCCTCACCTGTCTCCGTGAGGGGTGGGGGACCTGCTTGCAGACGCCTCTGTGCCTGTCCGCTACAGACGGAGCAGAGGCACCCTGCTAAGGCTCATTGATTAGGCTAACACCCCGTGAGCCATGAGGAAGGGGGGGAGAACGGTCCCCTCCCTTTATGACGGCTGGTAGGCCAGAGGGACCCGTTCTGCTGAAGTTATTTTTGTTTGTTGTTGTTGTTGTTTTTTTGAGAGTCAATAAAACAGAGAGGGGCTGTTTTTATAGCTTTATTCGTACTTATGTGTAACGACAAATATGGCTTTATGTCACTAACAGCAGGAAAAACATGATTTGTGCATGCAACAGAGTTACCAGCTTTTTGTACCGTGCTACAAATAAAGTCTGGACATGAAGAGATCATTTCCCGTACCGCGTGGGAGGGTGATCGTGTAAAGTCAAGACGTAAACCTCGTTCATCAGGCACGCTTTTGTCTGGTGTCCCGGTTCGCCGAGCAGGCCCTGTGTCTGACTGCCTGGCGGGGAACAAACATGTTTTTGCTCCATGCGTGTTCGGTCCGAGGTGGACCCGGCGGTGGTCTCTGCCGGTGCTCGTCCTCGTACGCCGGCCGCTTTTGCGGTGGGGCACGCGTTGCCGAGCGGTGTCGAGGCTGCGTAGGTCTGACCCCAGCAGACTCCCTGTGGAGGGGGGGTGGAGCTTCTCCTGGGAATGCCCACCCAGAGAGCTTCAGCCTGTTTGCGCCTCTGGTCCAGCTTGGTCTGGATTTGATCCAGAGCTTTCCCAAACAATCCTGTCGGTTCTATCGAGTGGTGGAGAAAAGGCACCTTTTGTCCCTCGGGGAGATCAGTTAAAGTCATCCACAGATGGCGTATCGGTATGACCACTTCCGCCATGCCTCTGCCTTGAGCAACAGCGGCTGTTCCCATCATCCGGAGCACAAAGTCTGTTGCCCTGCGGGCTTCATCCAGCAAGTCAGCGGCAGCTTGCTTGTCTGTCGTTACCTGGAGCTGTTGCAGTTTTTCAGCCAGGTAAGCCTACATCAACGCGGACGCGTTCATGGTGCGCGCCGCGAGTCCCTGAGCTCTGTAGCATTTCTCGAGCAGAGAAGCTGAAGCTCGACAAGCTTTGCTGGGAAGAGTTGGTTTTGTCCCGGATGACTTGGGAGCCAGGTGAGACGCCAGTGTGTCCTCAATTTGAGGCACGTTGGCTATTCCCACCTCATCCATCCCGTCCACGTCGAGGAACTGCGAGAGTGGTAACAGCATGGGAGCTCTGGGCTGAGGCCAGGTGCGAGTCAGTTCTGTGAGGAAGTCCGGGAACACGGGCATCCTTTGCCTCGTGGCGGCCTGCTGCTTTGAGTGAAAATAGTTTCCTACCAGCCTCGTGACCTGTTGACGAGGCGGCGGTTCTGGCCATGGGATCTGCATGTCTGTTGCTCTGTGACACAGGTCGAACAGAGCAGGGATGGAAAAGTCATTTTCCGGGAGCACAGGTAGCGGGGTGCGGGAGAGGTCTTCTCCCTGTTCCTCATATTCGACGTCTGCGTCCTCCGCGGAAAATTCGCCTGAGGCTGAAATCGAGATCTCGTCCTCGTTCATCATGCCTCTAGTGTTGAATTCGACTGTTAAGTCCACCATAGGAGCCAGAACGTCAGGGCTGTCACCCATTCGACTCGTGTGCTGTCGTGCAAAGCCATGTTCTCGAGCTCCGGCGTGGGAGTGAGGGGCTCAGTGGTGTCTGGATCCGCTGGGACTGCTGGGGCGCCAATGGCCTTGGCAACGAGGTCAGCCAGGTGCCGCAGCCGTGTGGGCAAAAGTTGGGCGCATCCAGCGCCGTTTTTGCAGGTAACATTCCCAAGCAGACAGGACAGGCCTCATGGGTGTCTGTCGCTGCGAGGGAGAAACCGCATCCGCTAGGACAGGCGCGCGAGGTTGGGCTTGTTGTCCTGCTGGTTTTCCTTGGAAGTCTTTTCTTTTACTTTCCTTTCTCCGGACGCATGTCCGAGACAAGGCGAGCGAGTCCTTCCAGAATCCTTTTTCTTTTAATTTGAGATGTCTCCTCCGTCGTGTTGCTTTCGCTGGCTAGCCCGCTACGAGTTAGCAGGGGTAGCGGTTGTGGCGCAGTTAGCACCGTCGAGCGAAGCAGTCTGTGGAGAGAGGAGAAGAAAATACTTTGGGGTTAAGAGAAAATGTGCCGGACTAGCTTTCGCTAGTCCAGCAGTACGCAGGAATAATTCTCCGTACGCTCTGTGTAGGGAGCAAGCTCACCTCTGGTTGAGCGATGAAGCAACAGAGACGTCCCGCGAAGAGAGGTAGTTCAGGTTTAAGCGAGGTGAAGGGCAAAAAGAGAAAGATGGATGGGCGTCAGCGGCTTAAATACCCAGAGGGCGGGGCCTCTGACGCAACGCTGACACCCTTGCCGTAAAGGTGTGAATGTATTCCTTCAGGTAATCGTGCGGGGGCGCAATTCCCATAGCCTATGTTGCACCGAGAGAACATGACTGAACGGGAACATATAAATACAAACTTTAAATGTGATTTGTGTTTCTCCACAGTACATCACTAGAAAGCTTCAGCCATTTAGTCTTTCATTTCTGCAGCTTTTTACCAAACGCAGGATCACTTCATTAAAAAAAGAACAGATGATGAACTTCCTCTTCTCCACTGAGAGCATCTTGATGTGCTGCATCACCTCCTGGTAAAGCAGCTGCTGCACCTCTGGCAGAAACACTTAGTGCAGCATGCGGTGTGGTGAAAATGACCAGTTCTCATTCTCCGTCACTTTTATGATGTCTTCGACGACAGACGAAAGAGCGAAGGCTTCAGCATCGGACGTGAAAAACATCAAGTCAAATTTTATTTTATAGCACATTTACAAACAATCTCAGCTGACAAAAGTCTTCTACAGTTACAAAATCATCAGTAAGTATAATTTACAGTTTATAATAAAACAGCAGCAAGTTGAACCAAAGTAAAATCAATACAGTACACTGCTCATGGACTCAGTCCAACTCCTGGACTTTTGATCTTCTGCCATCTGGCAAGAATTGTTAGAGCAAAAATATCCAGAATGTGCAACAGTTTCTTCCCACCAGCTTTAAGGCTTTATTTGAGCTTTTAAATCTGCTCAAGTCACTTTGCGGCTGTTTTCATGTTTACATTACATAAATTTTAAACATTATTTAGTTCCATTAAGTCTCCAGAGATGAGTCCTGAGTACAAGTAACACCAGGATATTTTATTGTGTATATTTATATGTATGTAAGTTGGTGAAATAAATAAAAAATAGCAAATTTACTGTAACCTAAATTTTAACAGCTCAACACAGATGTGAACATACGGAAGCGTATTGCTGACACCTGGAGAAATTTTTTTTGGGGGGCTAATGTAGTAATAATGTGATACGTATCAAGTAATAACGTGATACGTATCAAGTAATAACGTGATACGTATCAAGTAATAACGTGAATCGTATCAAGTAATAACGTGATACGTATCAAGTAATTACTTGATACGTATCACGTTATTACTTGATACGTATCACATTATTACTACATAAGCCCCCCAAAAAAATTTTCTCCAGGTGTCAGCAATACGCTTCCGTATAAACATGTTCAAAGTAGATCTAATATTTTATATTTCCCTCACACATGGTCTCACTTATGAATCTCTTGACAAGGTCCATTTTAGTTTTTAGGTCTCTGAGGCTGTGGTTGAAATGCTCACCTGTTCACTCACTTCATTGTGGTCCCTATAGTATAGACCATATAGAAGACTATATAAATAAACAGCTTGGAGTTATTGCATTCCGAACACGGCTTAAAAGCAGCATACATCATATTTATGAACTGAGCATTTATAGCCAGGTGTTGCATAAATAAACGCCAACAAGAAAGGTTAAAATACACGCTTGCATGTGGTGATGGACAGCATAATTTTACTGGTTTGAGCTGAGAAAATCTCATTAACATCATCTGTCTCCATGACACAGACATAAAATGCATTAACACATATGTTTAGGCTACACTTTGTTGTTGCATGGTATTTTTGTCATGTGCGCATGGATTGCAGTTGTAGAGTGTATATTAAAACATTCAATATACATTTTTTTTTTTTAGTATGTGGGCAATAAATTGAAATTAGCTGCAGAACATAATAACAATTCAAATACAGCTTGCTTTACGTTACGTGTTATTTAAAATATTAAACCATTAAATTAAATATTTTAAATATACAGTAGTCCTTCGTTTACCACGGGGGATCCGTACCCTGAAGCCCCACAATAAGTAAAAAACCACGAAGTGGGAATAATAGCTCTAAAAGTGCATAGCATGTCATGATCTCAGCTCTTTGCCACGGATACACTCTGTTCTCTTGACCACGCTCACTTCTCCACAGAAGAATGGAGATAGACAGAGGAGGAAGGAGCAGAGAGGAGGAGCTGCAGGAGGAAGTTTCTCTTGTGCTGTGGGCTGCACACAGCTGCAGCAGTTGCTAAATAATTTAAAATAATTCATTTTAAACAAAAATTCTATGCAGATCATGTGGCTCATCCATCAGTCAGCCAACTGTGTGTCATTTCCAACCTTATTTTGAAAAACCACGATAGAACGAGTCCAAGAAAAATGAACCATGAAGTGGCGAGGGACTACTGTAGTTCAAGTTCAAGTTCTAGAACCTTTATAATCCTCGAGGTGGAATTTGTTTCACAGTCAGTAGACACACAAAACATCCATACTAGACAAGACAGTGAGACATTAAAATAAAAGTACATTAAATTATCATTGTTCATTGAGAAGACTGATAACGCAGGGATGAATGAGTTTTTCAGTCTGTTCGTTCTACATCTGGGCAGCAGATACCAGTGTCATGATGGAAGCAGACTGAACTCACCATGGAGTGGGTGATCAGGATCTGCCAGAATCTGCCCGACCTTGTTCACTGGCTTGGCCTTGTGTAGGCCAGTGAGGTTCTGTAGGCCTATGCCAGCAGTTTTGCTGCACATCCTGACAATCACCGAGTTTGTTCCTGTTTTTGCATGTCAAAAGTCTAAACCAACAGATGAAAGTAAAAGTTAAAAGAAACTCAATAAAACATGAATAAAACATTCTCATTAAAGTAGAATCAACATTAAAACCACAAAGCTTCAGATTAAAATACATTCTTTGATGGACCTTCTTACAAAGTGAGTACACATGTGCATCAAAGGTAAGTTTGTCATCAAGAACGGTTCCCAGATATTTATAGTGATGCACCACCTGAACAGTCTTTTTTATTAAAATCAGCAACCATCTTCTTTGTCTTTAAATATTTAAGGGAGACTCACACCATTCAGTGAAGTCCCCTACCACAGATCCAGAGTCTGGGTCATCACATCTGAGAAGGGACAGGATGACAGAGTCATCAGCTAACTTTAAAATGTGACACTGTGGAAAATGGCTGCAACAATCATTTGCATATAAAGTGAATAAAAGGAGCAAAAGAACGCAGCCCTGAAAGGAACCAGTAGAGGACAGTTGGACATCAGAGAAAACCTCATTGATCCTCACCCACTGAGACCAATCAGTTAAAAAGTCCACAAGCCAACATATGAGGCCAGGGTCGAGACCATGCGAACATTGAAATTCCTCTGCTAAAATGTTTTTGGTATGGAGTTCAGTTTATTCACAATGGGGTACCACAAGGTTCTGTACTAGGCCCTATGGTATTTATCTTGTGTATTAATGATTTTGTAAAGGATATTTCAAATGCAGCAGTTCATTTTTGTGCAGATGACACAGTCATATATTTATTTGACCACAAATGTAATTGCATACATGAGAATGCATTTAATAGAATACAAGAACAACTTTATTAGCTTCAACTTGTTTTGAATGCTGACAGAGCAAAGCTCGTGTTTTTCACCAACTCAACAACAGCAAGGTCAAACCAGTCTGTCATCACCACTAGTGATGGTCAACAAATTGAACTTGCATCAACGTTCAAATATCTGGGATTTTTAATGTATGACAAATTGTCTTTTAAAGCACATTTTCAGTTTACTGTAAAAAAAATAAAAATAAATAATAATAATAATGTTTTGTGTTCTTTGTGTCAGAACAGAAATGGGTAAGAAAGTCTTCATCTTTTCTGCTCCAACCTCAAGGAACAGTTTGCAATCAAAGCTTAAACTTAGAACACTAGTATCTCTGAATGTATTTAATACCATGAGAGATCCCATTATGTTCAAGTTACAGAAGTGCAATTGTTTTAAATGAGTCATTTGCTTTATTGTATGTCTATGGTCATTGTGACTATGTGTTGTAACTGAGTGTTTTTTTTCTTCTTCTCCCTCTCTTTGTATGCTTCCAGTCTTGGCCAGGTTTGTCTTGTAAAAGATATCTTTTGATCTCAATAGGACAAACCTGGTAAAATAAAGGTTATTATTACATGTATATGGGCTAAAGCAGATGAAAACTCAAGAAAAAGCAATCTTACAAATGTTTTGTACCTTCAAGATGTCCTAAATCATATCATAAACGGTCTTATTTAGGGATGCCCAATGTGCCTTACTGCATATGCCACTTTTTGCCTCTATAACAACATCAACTACTACCTCATACATATACTGTGTACATTAACTCATACGCTGCTTTGCCACTTTGCAAATGTCAATGCTAGAAACCTTTAGTTTATTTTAGTTATACTTTTTATACTCTTTTTTTATACTAGTATGCAAAAACTCAGGACAGTATTATGTTCATTAAATGTTTAATGTTTTAGTTTTAGAGTTGGTGTAAATTTTCATACTCTTATACCACTATGCAAAAAAACTCAGGACAGTGTTAGTTTTACTATTTTATGCTTATGTCTATTATTATATGTTTCAGTGTTTCAATGTTTAGATGTTTACTGTTGCACCGAGGGACTGAGAGAAACGCAATTTCGGTCCTGTGTATGTCCTGTACAGTACATATTGCAGATCTGACAATAAAGTTGACTTTGACTTTTGACTTTGATAAAGTGTTCCTATTGCATCCTCCACTCCCCTGCGTGAACGATGTGACACAGTTCAGTTCAACAATGAGCAGTAGACATTATATTAGCTACAATTAACCTGCTGTGCAAGCTCAGACCATAGCACATTATGGTTTATTTCCACCACTGAAGTGTACAACTTCTGTACACTGCTGTGACACCATGTGGTGAGGTTATAGGGTGCTATACAGTAGATGAAAAATTAAGGTCAAAATTTGAACACCATTACTAAATTGCTGACATTATATAAAGCATTAAATAGTAAATGTGTAGACAATTAAAACACAGTTGAATTATCCCCAGATTTTTTGCCACATTGTCAAAATTTTAATGTTTTTGTTTTATGTCATAGTAGTTTTACACTATGAGGTTTGATCCCTGTGAGCCTGCGTTTATGTTCATGTGTGATCCATTACAGCAGGATCTGTTAGCCATGGACCCAGCAGGCGAATAGATAGCTCGGACATTTTCCTCTGGCTTGCTCTCATCGGTTTGTGGAGGAAACTTACGTTTTTCTTTTAAATTTTTGAGAAGTGAAGAAGAAATCTGTTAGAAAAAGAAGTTCACAGAAATTCCAAGCAGGTATTCGGACACATCCTCAGATAAAGTTTCACTGAGCTTGAACCAACGTGAGGAAGTTCAGAATTTTGACAAAACTGCCAGAGGAAATCTATCTGGGACTGAGGGTCTGAGGCACATGGAGGGGTATCTTCATGAGGTCTTCATGTCTGCCTGGACGGTCTCTGATCATCCTGTACCAGGATATCTCTCTTGATGTGTTCTTACTCCTCAGTAAGAGCTTTCCAATTCTTTGAGGGGAGCAGTACTTGTCCCACCTCACAAAGTCCAGGTAACAGAGTAACTCACTGCTTTAAAGAGTCTGTGTGGGGTGCCATTTTCAAACAGACTGTGAAGTTAATACCAGAAAATAAGGAATTTGGTCTTTGTTTTAGATGTTGACCATCGTGCCACAATCAGATATGAGTGAAATGGTTATTTTATCTTCATAAGATTTAATCGTATTACAGTGCTGTTTTAGATCCTGCAGAACTCACTCCTACGAAATGGCTGCTCATACCATGACAGATCCACCTCCATGTTTAACACCTGACAAAAACACCGTGGGTTGAATACATTTTTTGGCTTTCTCAACACAGAAAATGCCCTAAATGGAAGTCAAAGACATTTTATCACTGAATGTTATGTTCATTTGACAATTAACATTTGTCTTTTTTGGCATCAGTGAAATTCCTTAAGGAATGCTGGTTTAAAAGGACATAAATCAACTTTTAGGCTCAAGCCCTTCTTTGCTCACTAAAAGGGTTTATTAAAGAAATTAGTATGAATCATTAATGAACATTTTGATCATCTATAAATTAATTTACATTTGGGTACAATACGGAAACCTGTCAGAAAAGATCAGAAACCATATTAAATAAACAAAATGGAAACAACGCAAACAATAAATGCATTTAGCAACACCTTAAGATATGTTTGCAAAAACGGTAAGTGAGGAAATAAAAACCAGAAATGACTTAAAACTTTATATTTTTATGAAGAACACTTAGAATATTAAATGGACTGTAGCACTTTTCTATCTTATCAAGATACTCAAAGAGCTTTTCAACACAATCTATGCCCTCACTGACCCATTCATACAGTGCTCTGTTCTATACAAAGAATGATCAGTGCTTTATCACATTTATACACCAATGGGACACACATCGGAGGCAATGAGGTGTTCAGTGTCTTTCCCATGGACACTTCGGCATGTGACTGCTGGTGGAATCGAACCCCCAACTCTTGCTTTGGAGGACGACTAAGAGCAACCTTCAATTCAATGTGAAGAAGACAAAGGAAATGGTTGTGGATTTCAGATGGAACAAACACACCTACCCTCTCCAAACATAGGAGGATCTGTGGTGGAAGTGGTCTCCAGCTACAAGTACTTGGGTGTACACATGAATGATAACCTCAGCTGGAGCAACAACACCACCAGCCTGAAGAAAGCTCATCAGAGACTCTACTTCCTCAGGCAGCTGAGACGAACTGGTCTGTGAAGCTCAGTCCTCACCTCCTTCTACAGGTGTGCAGTGGAGAGCATCCTGTGCTCCAGCATCAAAATGCGGCATGGAGGCTGCACAGCTGCAGAAAGAAAAGTGGTGAAGGCTGCACAGAAGTCTGTTGGAATCAGCCTCCTCACCATCACTAAGAGCGGTCTTGGATGTTATCAGCCCATTAAATGGCCATAATTAGTTGTTATAATTCCCACATGTATCGGTCAGACTGTCCCGCCTACATTCTACTAGATTTTAAAGTATTTTATTATCGTTATCAACGCTGACAATAGGCAGTGTCGCACGGGGGTAAACCAGGAAGTGATTTTTTTTTCAGCCTATGTAACCCTGTTCTTAACTAACCTTACATCTGACCCAAAGGACCAACCCTAAACTTAACCCCTTACCCTTGTGCCTAAACCTAACAAGACCCTAAACCTAACCGCCAGACCCTTTACTCTGAACCTAACCATGTGAGCCTACTATGAGCGCTAACAATGCTAACAATGTATCTTTAAACCCACAGGAGGGGCAGTCTGACGACCACATATGGAGACGATAACAAGGAATAACAGCCATTTAATGGCTGATAACATTTGAAGCGGATGTCACAAACATCTACACCTCCAGATGCAGGAAGAGGGCCACCTGCATCATGAAGAACCCCACTCACCCAGCACACACACTTTTTGTCCCGCTGCCCTCAGGAAGGAGGTTGAGGAGCATTACGTGTAGAACCACTAGACTGAGGAACAGCTTCTACCCTGAGGCTGTTAGACTCATGAATATCTAATCAGGATTATCACTGTGAAAAAAAATCAATTGACAATTTGATTGTTGAAATGTGCTACTGATCTCATGCTGCTGATTATTTCATGGTGTTGTATATTCGTACTCATCCGCTCACACAGACTCATGTCTGTGCTGCTGTTCGGCATATTGTTTTTGTACTAGTGCGTTAGCATATTTCTTGGCTCATATTAGATCGTGTTACTGTTTTTCTTTACATTTTATAGTTTTGTTGGATGCAACTGGGACCCTGTGTACACAATTTCGTTCCACCTCATGCACCACATGTGATGAGAATGACAATAAAGACCCTTGACTTGACTGCTCTAGCCACTCTGCCACAGCCACCCCCTATTACAAATTATCACAAATTATTACAAATTATTTATCCGTTGCTTATAGTTATTTGGAAAGTTTATGAGCCTAAAATACTTTGTACAAAAACAGATGTTACAGACAGAAACATCTGTCTCAGTTCATATCAGTTACAACCACATCCAATTTTAGACCAGTAACTGTCAAAGTAACGGAGTTAAATATGGGCTAATGTGTTCCGGGCTGATGGCGTGCTGAACGGACGCGTCACTCAGAGCTCTTAAGTGAGTCCCGATGATAAAAGAGATTTAAAGTAAACTCCACAAGAAATACAGCTGCTCGACTTCAGTGACAAAGATGAGCCAACGAAAAGACCAACAAACAACAAAAAAAGAGCTTTTTAAAGCCACTCCGAGTCGTCAGTCGGATGGTTCGGAGCACAGCTACGCTGAGCCAATGGAGGCGGCTAATGCTAATAGCAAGCGAGACAGAGGAGCCACCACGCCAACAGATACTCCTGAAAAGACGCAAGTGGAGAAGAAAATTAAAGGTAACGAGGAGGAGAAGGTCTCAGAGAAGTCAATCGAGACCATCCTTTGTGCATTAGAGGCTTTGGGAACTCGTGTTGATGCTTTGGGAGCTCGTGTTGATGACCGCCTGGAGGGCATTAGCGGCCAGCTAAAACAACACAGCTCCATGCTAACATCAATAGCCAAAACGGTGCAGCTGAACTCTGAGGATATTCAAGAGTGTAAAACTAAAGTTAAAAGCTTGGAGACACAAGTCGAGCTTCTTCAAAAGGAAAAGGAGGAAATGAAGGAACGTTTGGTGAGTCAAGAAAGATATAAAAGAAGATGGTGTCTACGGATTAAAGGAAAAAAGGAAAAAGTTAATGAAAACATCAGAGCTGAAGTCGTGGAGTTGCTGAGCAGAATTCTACCTGATCTGGCTGAAAAGATGGAGGATGCTGTGGACATCGTTCACAGAGTGGGAAGATCAACAGAGGGTCGACACAGACAAGTTGTAGTCCTCTTCTCCAAGAGAAGTGTCAGAGATGAGGTGTGGAAGAAAACAAAGTCCTCACAGATCTGCAAAGATGAAGGTCTGAAGTTTGCAGAGGACCTGACCCAGGAGGACTGGAAGTCACGACAGGCGCTGTGGCCCAGAATTGAGCAGGCAAGAAAGGAGGGTAAGGCTGCAGGATTCAGAGGACCCTTCGCCTACATCGAAGGGAGGAGAATTTCTTAAGCTGAAGTTGGAGCACTGTTAGATGTTTAGATGAAACGTGAAGTTTTTCTGATATAGTGGAGATTATTTTTTTATTTTTCAAGGGACTTAAGGGGACTCTACTCTCAGGTTTTTTTTACTCTACCTCCTATATTCTAAGTTTCTTTATTTTTTCTACTTTTTTTCTATTGTATTGTTCTTAATGTGTTCAGTATTCAATTTAAAGACTGAGATTTTATTTTCTTCTTTTAATGCAAGAGGGCTCAAAGACTCTGTTAAGCGTAAGGCTGTTTTTTTATTCTGCAAAGGTCAAAAGGCTAACTGTTTTTTTCTTCAAGAGACACACTCAGAGTTATCTGATGTTAAGTTTTGGACTCAACAATGGGGTGATAAGATTATTTTTAGTCACGGCACAAATCGTTCTGCAGGAGTTGCTATTTGTTTCAATAGATGTCCAGGAAAGGTTCTTTTTCAGGAAACAGATGATGCTGGACACTGGGCAGCATGTGTTTTAGATATTGACAGTAATTTGTTCATCATTGTTAATGTTTATGGATACAACAACGACCAAAAAAACAAACAGTTATTACATCAAGTCACAACAATTATAAAAAAAATGCAGCTGAATTATCCCACTGACCATGTTGTCGCTGGGGGCGATTTCAATTTAACTCCAGATGAATGGATGGACAGATGCCCTTCAAAATACTCTCAGGTGACATTAAACCCAATCATGGATGACTTTATGAACACCAATAAACTGGTCGATGTTTGGAGAAACCTAAACTCTAACATTAAACAATTTACATGGTTCAAACCTAACGGACAATCAAGGTCAAGAATTGATTATTGGTTAATTACAGATTCTATACTTGGACACGTCACAGAAGCTGAGATCTCCTGTAGCCCTTTAAGTGATCACTGCACCATAAACCTGCGAATATCCAAAAATGAAACTAAAAATAATTTCAAAGGTTACTGGAAATTCAATGCTAACTTATTAAAGAATGACGAATATTGTAAAAGTATTAGTAAAATAATTCAAGATGTTACAAATGACACAAGTTTAGTGACGGCAATACAAAAATGGGAATTCTTCAAATTTACTGTTAGAAAATTTTCTATCTACTTCAGTAAAAAATTACAAAAAGAGAGACAAATAGAAGAAACTAAACTAACCAAGGAACTAATCTTTTATTATCATAAATCTGACTGGAGTGAGGAAGACAAAATTAATATCAATAAGTTGCAATGTAAACTAGATGAATATTATCAAAATAAAGCTCGTGGAGCATACATACGGTCAAGAGCAAGGTGGCTGGAAGAGGGTGAGAAAAATACTTCATATTTTTTTAATTTGGAAAAACAAAGACAGATGAAAAATACAATTAACAGTCTCATAATTAACGGTGAGGAAGTTACAGAAACAAAACAAATATCCAGAGAAGTTCATGACTTTTACTGTAATCTGTTTACATCCTCATATTCAAAACAAGACTCAGAATCCTTTTTTATAAAAATTAAAAATGTTATCCCTAACATTGATGAAACATTTAGGTCCATTTGTGAAGAAGATTTTCAAATAGAAGAATTTGACTGTGTTATTAAAAAAGTAGCATCAGATAAAGCTCCGGGCTCAGATGGTATTACCGCAAATTTTTATAAATTCTTTTGGAATGACATAAAAATACTGTTGTTTGAAGCAGTTATGGAATGTATTCATAAAAAAGAATTGATGACAACAATGAAACAAGGTGTCATCATATTGATACCCAAACCAGGAAAAGATAAAAGAAACTTGAATAATTTAAGACCCATCACACTTCTCAACACAGATTATAAAATATTTACTACAGTTCTTGCAGCTCGATTAAAAGAAGGTTTATCTAATATAATTAGCTCGACTCAGTCTGGTTTTCTCAAAGGTAGATCAATTAATAACAATATTCGTCTGGTTCTAGATTTAATTGAATATGCCCATTTAATTCCTGATGACGGTATGATCTTATTTCTGGATTTTCAGAAAGCCTTTGATTCGGTGGAACATCCTTTCATTTTTGAAACATTCAAACATTTTGGCTTTGGTGAGAAGTTTTTAAACATAATCAAAATGCTGCATACAGATGTTAACAGCTGTGTTTCCTTAGCAGAAGGAACAAGTCCCAGATTCACAATAAAAAGAGGGATTAGACAAGGATGCAGCGTTTCACCTCTCCTGTTTATCACCGTTACGGAGCTCTTGGCTATCTCCATAAGAAACTCCAGTCTTCTTGGTTTACAAATTATGAATCAAAATATTATCATAAGTCAGCTAGCAGACGATACGACTCTATTTCTAAAAAATAAAGATCAGATTCCACTGGCTATCCAAACAGTAGAAGTATTCTCTAAAGCATCAGGACTAAAGTTAAATTTGGAAAAATGTGAATTAATGAGTATTCATGATTGTTCTCAATCATCTTTTCACAACATACCGGTCAAACTGGAGGTTCGATACCTGGGCATTTGGGTCACCAAAACTGCAAGCAATTGTGTCAAACTGAATGTTGATAATAATATTACTAAATGCAAATTGATATTAAATAACTGGTTGCAGAGAGACTTAACTCTTTCTGGTAGGACACTATTAACCAAAATGGAGACTCTATCAAGGCTGGTTTATCCTGCATCATCCATAGCCATACCTCCAAAAATTATTAAGGAAATTAATAAATTAAACTTTAACTTTATTTGGAGAAATAAACATCATTATATCAAAAAAGGAGATACAGTTAAAAATTATGAAGATGGTGGAATTAAAGCAATAGATTTTGAAATTATGAATGGCGTATTAAAACTTAAATGGCTTCAATCATTTCTGAAAAATGCTCATGAGGTTTGGTTTGCCGTCCCCACTTTGGTTTTTAGTAAAGTTGGAGGTATTGACTTCCTGTTGAGATGTGACTTTGACATTCCTAAACTACCTGTTAAATTATCTGCTTTTCACCAACAGGTGTTATTAAACTGGAAAATAGCTTACAAACACAATTTCAGTCCTCATAATGTTCCATTTTGGAACAACAGAGTTGTTCTACATAGAAGGAAGTCTGTGTTCATGGAAACATGGATGGAGAAGCAAATATGGTCACTCACTCATCTAATGGATGAAAAGGGAAATCTATATGAATATGAAGAATTCACAAAAAAATATAACCTAATCTGCACCAAAAAAGACTATGATAAAATAATAAAAAATATACCAATTGCATTTGTTCAGTTAATTAAAAATAATTATGAAACTAAACCAACAGTTAGTTTACCGAGCATTAATCTCAATGGACTAAATTTAACACACAATAAATGTAATAACAATTTCTTAAGACAACATTTAATAAAAACAATATATACTGGTCAAGTAAGAAGAAAGTTTCATGATTTCTATGATAAGAAGGAAAGAATAAAAATTATGACACAATATCTGGGTTTCCCTCTTCCTCCTAAATATAAAGAATTACATTTCAAAACTCTAAATAATATTTATCCTTCTAACGAGTTTATCAGAAATAGATTTAAATTTGAATGTGATAATTGTTATATATGTAATGAACCTGAAACAACAGAACATTTATTTTATTTCTGTCATTCTGTGAACACATTATGGAAATCCCTTCACGATCTCCTGACCATCAAGTCCATGAACATAGACTCCTTCTCCGTTCAGAACATCTTATATGGATATGTATCTGAGAATAAAAAAGATGAATACTTTGTTAATAACATCATCATAATATTAAAATTCTATATACATAAATGCAGATATGGCAAGTCTAAACCATTATGGTCTGTATTCAAACAAGAACTCCAGTTGTTAAAACTTTCTTTAAACTGTGCTAAAAAACCACAAGCAAAAAAGCTCTTTGATCACCTCGCTCAGATAATATAGCCCTCTGACAAATTATTTTAAGTAATTATGTAGAATGGTAGATAAATAGTTATGTTATTGTTTATTTTACTTGGACTGTATTATTTGCAATCTTTTAAATAAGTCTATTACCCAAATTTACGGTTATGATGGTCAATATGTTAATTTAAGAATGTATACATTAGATTAGGAGGTATGTTAGTAGATATTTGTACATGTTTATATATATCATTGTAATTTTGAGATTGTCATTTGTTATTTGTGTGCCTTTTGTTCTGTATGTTCTAAAATGTTCAATAAAAAAAA